>FXXK01000121.1:1266043-1279899 GCA_900184695.1 Betula pendula | reverse complement strand
ATTCACGTAGAAACAGCAAGTAAGGCCCCCTTCCCCCTGTTCTTGATTTTCCAAATATCTGTCTTTTTTTTTTTTTTTTTCTTTTCATTTTATTAATTGATTTGGTAGTTGAAGTACAATCCCCAAATCGGAACCCTAAACTATATAGCCCGTGTTTGGCTGGCTGTGGGGAATTGTATTTGTTTTAGAGTTCCCTTGCCGCTGATTATAAAATTGTTGCATATTATATTTTCACGGGATTGAGGTTTTACATACAGTGGTTCCTGAGATCTAAATTCATATTCAGATCCAAAATTGATAAGACCCCCAATTCTTCGCAAAAAATCCAATTCAGTAGGTTTTGAATTATCTGCAGGTAGAATCGTAAATTAAGAATTTAAGCAGTTATGGGAGGCCATGGAGGTCTGAACATTCTCCCGCAGAAGAGTTGGAATGTGTACAATTTCGATAACCGAGAGAAAGTCCGGCTGGATGAGGAGGCAGCGGCGAAAGAAGAGCAGCTGAAGCGCGAACAGACAAGGAAGCGCGACGCAGAGTTCCGCCTTGAGCAGCTGCGGACCGCCCGTGGCTTGGCTCCCGTGATCGAGGCTGTGGAGCCCAAGTCTGGTCATATTAACCTATTTGAGGGAATTAAGATTTTCGACCCGATTAAGATGTTAGAGAAGGAGGGAGGTGGTGAAAGTGAAGGGTCTAAGAAGAAGAAGATGAAAAGAGAGGAGGCGGCACCGAAGGTTGTGACGCCGGAGGATGAGAAGTATAGGTTAGGGTATGGGGTTGCGGGGAAAGGAGTTAAGCTGCCGTGGTATCTTGAAAGGCGGAGCAATGATGGGAATTCTGAGAATGGTAGGGATGATGGGTCGGCGAGAGGAGTGAAGGAGGGAATGAAGAGCGGGAAGAAGACATTGGAGGAGTTGAGGGAGGAGCGGTTGAAAAGAGAGAAGCGGGAGAAGGAGAGGGAACGGGCCTTAATGGTGGTGCAGAGTCGAAGGGATAAAGGGTTTTCCAGGAGGTGAGCTTTCAGCATTCTTGTTTTACTTTGTGATGTTTATTAAAACTTAATGTAAATATTGTCATATTTTATAGAAGTTGGATTGGGTGTCATTTGTTTGCTGTATTTGTAACATCAGCTTTCCTATGCGTTATGAATATTGGATTGATAGATTTATGAGGAAGAAAGATTTTTATCCAACAAATTATGGGACAGATTAGTATGTTGCTTTAAGAATTATGAAGTTTGTGTTAGTACTCCGTATGTGTTGTGGGGTTATGCGGCCTTAATATGTTCTGGTGCAAGTCCAAAAATTTACTCCAAACTAGGTTCCTCTAACCCGGTCTATAAAACTATCATATATCTTTAGAGCACATGAGAAGTACATATTTTGTTTCTTACATGCTAAAAAACACATGACAGTTTTATAGAGTGGATTGGAAGAGTTTGGTGGAAATTTCTGTCGAGTATTATCTAGTACCAAAGCATGCTAATGGCTCCATAGTTTAGAGAAGAATCCACTCTGGTTAAAGTATGACTACAAAGATGTACCATTAGATGGTTCACTGTCAACTCATTTTCAGTCAATAAATCGGGCAAAGATTTCTCTGCATGTGCAGAGGGGGGAGACAGAAGCAATATAAGTTATATTTATCTTTCTCTTCTGCAACTCCATTTGTGGGTTCACTTTAGCAGTATGAGCATAGCTAAAATGAATTCAAAGTCATAGTTACGTTTTGTTTGCAATACTGGTACTGCTAACTCAAAGCTAACTTTTTCTGTGTTAACTTGGAAAAAAAAAAAACTCTCTTCTGTGGACACGGTTTGTATGTCTCACAGGCTTCTAAGATAACTTTTGTTTGCAATACTGAAACCAATTTAAGTCATAGTCAATGTACATGGTAATCTTGCTGTAGACCAAAGGTCTTGGGTGCGCAACGATATCTACCTTTGTTATAGGTGGTACTTAAGATGAGGTTATTGCTTCTCCAGGAGTTGTTAAATTTTTGCACCTTGTTGTAATATTATTGCAGCTGAGTGGCATCCTGAATTCATTTTTACTGTTGTGGAGTTGTTATTGGGCATGATTGCAACAAAGTTTTTTTTTTTTTTTTTTTTTTTGTTTTCCCTTTTTATGAAGTAAGTTGGTCTAAAATTTTTGGTTTGCTGAAGAAAAATTCAAATTTCTTCATTGATGGAGTCCGTTAATAGAGGGTAGAGTCCCATTTGAAATTTTGAGACCCCTAGTATTACAATATCAGATAGAACGCTATAAGCAACAATATTCAAGGGATGTGGGGGTACTGAAATCTTTGTGATGATTTCTGATCATAGTTGTTAAATTATTTTTCTATTAGAAAAATATATGAGAAGTACATGTTATTAAAAAAAATGTGTTTCTCACATACAAGAAACACATATCACTTTTAGAAGCTGGTATGTAAGAAATTTTTGTCCGCCCAAAGTTTATGTTTCTAATTGTTTTACTTCTTCAGAAAAGTGATTAATTATGATTTAACGTAGACTTTGGGCACATTAAAAGCTTTAGAATTCCCTGTAAATTGATTCACTAGTTTTGTCATGCATAACATCTAAGGTGCATTTATTATATATTGTTAATTGCTTTTAAAGTGGTTTGAATGTTTAAAATGTTGAATATTTTACAAATAAGTTTGTTGCTCACAAATGAGTATGTATGGTCAAGTATGAAAGAGAATTTACAAACAAAGAAAGTTTCTATTTATAGAATGTTTCCATTCTCAGTAAGTAAGTTGATGTAAGCAAGGGTACCTCTCTACATATGCTAAGTTTTATAATTATTGAAAGTCTAAGGAAGTAAATAATGAGAATGTGTGAAGTAGAACCATATTTTAAATGAAAGTTTTAAGACGTTTGACCTAAGAGTTAAAGAAGCATAGTATCGAGCTAGGATGAAGTGCACCACACTGAAGTTACGGTTATGTGAAGATGTAACAATCACTAAAGTTTGTTATGCTGAGTGCTGTTATAAATTAATCAACTTATTAGGGCGCATTCACAGCCATGGGTGTTACTAGATCCTCGAAAGTTGAATCACACAATCTCATGCATACAGAGCATAATAGTATGTGAGATCATAAGTAACAAGTATAAAGAAAAACTCTTTACTCGTTTAGAAATCAAGTTTTTATGTCAAATTTGTTAAAAGAAGTTGATTTACAAAATTGTTTTCTCAAACATATGTTTTATTAAGAATGATTAAGAAAATGCTTTGAATTCAATAAGGAAAAATTATGTTATGTCATATGTTATCTAAATTCCTAACGTTTTTACTTAAAAAAAAAATTCAGACCAACCGTTTTAAATCGGTTCGAAATTTTACTTGTTGAGCCTTTAGCTCACTCTTTGTTTTTTTCTAGAAACTAAGGCGACCGAGATAGGATGTTGAAATGTTTAGGCTTTCGTAACGGGGAATTGCATTCACATATTTATTTATTTTGCTATGTTATGATTTTAGTAAGTGCCTTACGGCACGTATGAAAACCATTGTGACCGTTCTAGTCATGTTATGAAAATTTTAACCTACTTTGACCTTATATTTTCATAAAATATTTTACCAATAGTTTATAAATGCTTTTAAGTTTCTAATACGCAACCTTTGCGCTGAGGCTTTAGAGTTCACAAGCTTCATTTATCACAAGTTCATAATCCTATTAATCAATGATGAACCTGTTCCGAGCTTTCAACCAATAATTAAGCTAACCATAAAATTAAAGTGTTGGGTTATTGTTCCAGTCAAACGGATGTCCCCTTGATACTTGATAGGATAGGCTTCAATTGTCAACACAATACAATTTCAGAGGCTGCATCCCCAAATGTTAATTCCACGCTACATTAGATGCTCTACTCCGGTTTTACTGCCAAACTAAAAGCTATAATTCTGGATTTACACCGGTTTATTGAACAACTTCATAATCAAATGAAAAAAAAAATAAAGAAAATAGAAAAAATAAGAAGAAAAAAAAAAAAAAAAACAAATGATTTATAGAGGTTTTGTGTTAAACACATACATTTACCATTAGGAAATAGCCCAAAGGGTTCCATTTTTCTCTTATTCTGTAAATAATTACACTACAAATAACTCATATTTATGGAAGAATTGAGGTATGTAAAGATAATACAAAGAATAATATATAGGGATAATATTAAATCAGATTTGAATTCAATCAATTATGATTTCTTAAAGGTAGGAGATTACACAGGATTTTGAAATCAATTATAATCAAATATGATCATATATTCTAACATCCTCTCAAACTCAAGGTGGAAGATTATGGGAGATTGAGTTTAAAAATAAGGGCATTTTTTTTTTTTGTTGTAGATGGCAACCATCGGCTGCAGAGGCCAGAAATGGTGGCTGGCAATGATGTCTGAAAACTCACTAGAGTTGGTGGTGACCGGTGGCGGTGGCTGGATTTGGTGGAGGTAGATGATAGTGACCGCATGACATAGTCTGATTTCTCCTTCATGAACTTTTATGGTTGTTGGTTAAGCATCACAATCACAAAATATCTGGTGGTATTCCTTCCACCAACTGGTGCAGCTGCAACAGTGGACAACCACCGAAGCAATTGTTCAACTCCACCAAAATTGTTACTTTGACGCAGCCCTCCAAATTCAATACAAGAATCCACAGATCCAAGATGGTTGCAGATGTATGGAATTACAACCCACTACAAGTCAAGACTAGAGCACTCCAATCTGTAACACACGAAGCCCAAGCAAACCCAAAACACAAAACGGCCAGTAGCACAAGAGTGAGCCATTCTAGAAGGTTCGTGCACAGAGCGAGAGAGAACAGATATCGCAGTGCTGAAATCGTGTGGTGTGGGTTGGAGGAAAGCTTGTCTCCAACACAGAGAAGAGAAGGCAAATCTAGATCTTGGAACAACAAAAGGAACTTGCTTCGACAGAAGTTTTTTTTTTTTAATTATGGCGGAAGAAAAAGGAAAGGAGTCAACAGAATCCAATATGGCGTTAGCCAATATCTTTGATACCAGGAAGAAATTCTTATCAAATGGAAAAATAAAGATAATAGTGAAAATGAGAAAAAATAAACACAAATAATTTACGAGTGATTCGGTGTTAGACACCTACATAGCTAAAAGGGCTACATCTTTTTCTTATTCCTTGATTAATTTACAGTATAAATGACTACTATTTGTTAGAGAATTGAGATAGGTGAAGATGATAAAAAATGGTATGTGTTGAAAATAATATCAAAATCGGATTTGAATTCAATCAATTCTGATTTCCTAAACGGCATGAGATTACACCAAAGGATTTTTTTTTATTTTTTTTTTTATTTTTTATTGTGGTTTACACCAAAGGATTTTGAAATCAATTACAATCATATTTGAATATCAAATCTGATCATATATTCTAACATTTATAATGATGATTTAGAACAGTCCACTGGTTTCCTTGGTTGATGCATACCAAGGCCAATCTGTCTATATTATCCTCCCAAGTATTGTTAAAAACTATATTTTTATCTCACAATGCTTATATGGTAATCCCAATCAACCTTTGAATAAATTCTTATTAGAAAAAATATATATCAAATAGTTGATTAAAACTGTCACATCAATATTGTGGAATAGTCGTAGGATAAAAATGTGGTATATACCATTTATCTATCCTCTCCATCAGCAGTTCTGGTTTTGCATGTGAAATGTTTCCAAACAAACAGCTTCGCCGCCTCTGCCACTGCAGGAAATTGATTGACAAAGTAACCCCTGCCTCTTTACTATCAAAGTAAGGAGCATCCTGGAATAAGTATGTATTTGTAGAAAGGGAGAGATGATGCTATGGTAAAATCTGGAAGTTCATCAATAGCCTCATGACCCTTCATCTTATTTCTGGTCAAGTTAACAGAAGCCAATTTGACTTTGACAAGGATACTCCAACAAAAAAATTTTAGTTCATATTTCTGCAGAACCATAACAGTACCTCTCTAGGGCTAATAGTAAAAACTGAAGATATTGAATGTTTAATTTAGAATTTCTAGTTTGAAGTTTTTGCTCTGTGGGTGAGATTACCTTACTTTCTAATGGTGTTTGACTAGGTTTCTTACTATTTTCTCTTTCCATCTTTAACTTCTCTAAGATTGAACACTATGCCACCTCCTTGTATTTATGCTACACAACCTATAAAACAGCCTTAATTTAAGCTACACTGTAATTCCAACATCCTATTCCACCAAAATCAGGTCATCTTTGAGCTGTTTGACAGTAAATCCTAACCCAAATCCTCTACTCTTTTTTCACGTGTACCCCAACCTCACCTGAACCCTCTCCACCCCTAACTAAATTCCAGATCTCCCTCATCTCTGACTCTAGTGCTGACTTCTGCAAAATCTGGTAACAGATTTGGCATTACATCCATATCAGCACAATGGCAAGTTGTGCCATGAGGTCTAGAACCGGGTTGAAGAGCACTGATTATCTAGATGCCTAATTCATTACTGTAGAAATAAACAGACCCTGCACCAACCACACTAGTCCTAGATTTTGTTGACTATGCATTGCGTGCTGCATCAAATCTGCCACACATAGATACCTACACCTTTTAAATACATTCCTAGATAAAGTCATTGTCGTCACTGTGCCTCTTCATATATGCATCTCACAAAAAAAAAACACTTTTTATTCAAGTGGCAGCTCTTCTAAATGTGTATGATAGGCATCGCAGTAAAGAATCACCATGAACCTTTATCAGCATGTCTTACAAAAATATACCAGACAAACAACACAATAAGATCAACTGACAAAGCCCTTTAAAGTTGCTTTACAATGCTCCTAATGATAATCCCCCCATGGTAATTTGTCTCCCCGGTTTTAAGTCGCTTAACACCATAACAGAATTCAAATACACCTCAAAATGCATATACACTTCATGCATGAGAAAAAAAAAATGAACACTACTGTTGATAAATGTTGTCATGACATATCTAAAAAAAAACAGAAGTGAGTATGATAACTACTTGTTAAAGAATCACCATGAACCTTTATCAGCATGTCTTACAAAAATATACCAGACAAACAACACAATAAGATCAACTGACAAAGCCCTTTAAAGTTGCTTTACAATGCTCCTAATGATAATCCCCCCATGGTAATTTGTCTCCCCGGTTTTAAGTCGCTTAACACCATAACAGAATTCAAATACACCTCAAAATGCATATACACTTCATGCATGAGAAAAAAAAAATGAACACTACTGTTGATAAATGTTGTCATGACATATCTAAAAAAAAACAGAAGTGAGTATGATAACTACTTGTAAAAGAAATCCTTACAGCAATGGCTTAATCGACGAGGCAATATAATTGTCACCAAGGGTGGCAATTCCTATTCGCGTGTCAGATTCGGGTTGTGTCACAACATGAGTATAAGACTATATAAGTCAACCATAACCCGATTCATTTAATTAAACAGGTCAAACCCCTCGATCCTAATCTGCTAATTTCATGTTGGATTTGTGTAAAAAATTGTCAACCTTAATTGTCACTCAAAATGCCAAAACATAAAGATGGACCAAATCTATCCCAATAAACGCAAGTACAAAATAAACATCAAACGAGGAAAATTGAACTGTAATGAACAAATACCATTTGGTAGATAGGACATCAAACTCGCGAACAATCCATATCAGAATTGGAATTTCAATGAATTTACATTTGTACTTGGAGGATCTGTTAAATCGTTTTCCTCTCTCATCTTCTTCATACATAACAATCGACAAATCGAATCCGAAGCTCTCATTTCTCAGTCTCTCTATATCAAAACTTTGTTCCTGGAAATAGCAATAAACAAAAAATTTCAATTACTTTATTCCAATTTGGTAGCAAAAATTTAAAAAAAAAAAATTCAACTAAATATCCTAACCCTAGATTTGATTTCTATTGAAGAAAAAAGGAGCTAAAGAATATTACATAAAATCTTGAATCTATTTCCATATTATTCTGGTCCCTCGCATATGAAAAAACTACCTAATCTAACCTTAACATTTGCATTAGGCACAGTCAAGTGGGAGTTTTTTTTTTTTTATTCAAATTTATTTTCTTTTTTCAACCTGCTCCCAGTTCGATACATATTCGAATCTATAAATTTTTGAACAATTCTGGATCCAATTGATATATGCTCTGAGAAAATCGTACAATTCCACTAATATGAACAACCGTGAGGGAGGAAAATGCCAAAAATAAAAATAAAAAATTGTAAAAGGCACACCTACGTCTGTTTGGGGTAAGAGGAAGAGGTGGGGACACGCTTGTTCCGAAACATCATGTATCCGACGGGCAATACGACTCCGATCATCATGATCGCCGCTCCGATTACGTATCTCAGAAGGCTCGGTGGTTCCACCTCTATCAAACTCTTGAACTGCACCCACACACCATCATCACAATTTCCTAATGTTTTGTGTACGAGATCGGAGATCTAAGCGAGAGAGAGAGAGAGAGAGAGAGAGACTTACAGGCATGTTCGGATTGTGCAGCTTAAGCAGAGCGTTTCGATGTGTCTGAGTTTGTTCCAACGGAGAGGGACAAAAGGGACTTACCACCGTCCGGGAGCGATCTGGGTGCTCTCTCCTGTGAGATTAGTCCAGTGATGTTTCTTCAATACCCACGTTTCACCACGTGGGATAAGTGACATTCACGGCCATATGAAAGGGTGTGTTTGAGATTTTAAAATAAATTGTAAAAAAATTGATCGTTTGAAATTGTGTTTTTAAAAAGTTGTAATTTAAAAATGTAAAAAATTTATATTTTTAAATCGCAGATAAAATTGTGCTTTATTGAAAACTTATCGCAGCATCCAATAAGAAGTTAACACGTTAGTTAAAACATTAAATACATCTTATCAACAAAATAAAACTTATCGTAAAAATAAACACTTATCCTTTTGAAGAGACCTACCCAATCTACCCCTATTATATTTAGTAAGCTTTACAGTCATCCTGATAGTAAGGGCTCTAAAAATAAAAATAAAAAATTATCTTTTATTTTTTTTTAAATCAATTTTTTTTGTTTAAAAAAAAAATAAAACCTTGAAAAAAAAAACTAAATCCAAGAATTCAAATGGGTGGTCGGCCACCAACAACAAAACTCGAGGGTGGTCGCGGCCTTCCCCGACAATGCTTAGGGGTCACACTACCCCAGGCTCGAACCACTCCTTTGGGCAAAATGGGGGTGTTTCGAGTCACCCATCTTTAAAAAAAAAAAAAAAAAAATCTTTTATTTAGGGATAATTGTAAAATTAATCTTTGTGGAGTATCAAAATAAATTCAAAAGTCTTTATGGTATGCCAAAAAAGTAATGTAGTTACTGAAATCAAATTCCGTTAAAATATTTGATGGATTATGTTAGGTACCACGTCAACGTTAATAAAAAACATCACGTGTCACTCTAAATAAAAAAAAATATCTATAAATATATTAAAAATACAAAACTAAAAAATTTATTTTTCTTAAAAAAAAAAAAAAAAAAAAAAAGAGAATGGGTAGCTTCTGGCAGTCACCTCGAAAGAAGGCCGAGAATGGCGGCGTGCCATTCCTGACCACCCCAGAAGTGGGGGTGGCTCGCAGGACACCCCTAGATCTGGCTAGGGGTGGCCCGTGAGCCACCCCTGGCCACCTTTGGGTGGTTCACAGGCCACCCAAGAGGAGGCCTGAGTGGCGTGTGGCCACCCCCATGGGATCCACGAGCCACCCGCATTTCTGAGAGGGTGCGCCGACATCCTCTAGGGGTGATTGCTAGCAACCACCCTTTCCCCCGCTTTTTTTTTTTTAAGAAAAATTAATTTTTTAGTTTTATATATTTATATTTTTTTATTAAAAGTAACATGTGTCATCATTTTATTGGCGTTGACATGACACCAACGAAATCCGTCAATATTTTAACGGAATTTGACTCCAATGACTAAATTGTTTTTTTGGTATACCACAAGAATTTCTGAATTCATTTTAATACTACATAGAATGATTTGTAATTTAAACAAACCACAGGAACTGATTTTGCAATTATCTCTTTAATTTATTTAATTTTTAAAATAATTTTATTTTTTTTAGTTTTCTATTTTTTTTTTAATGAGGTGTAGGGACACATGTTAGTTTTTTAATGGCATTCATCTGGATTTCCATTTTTATAGACGGAGGTATCATCTCCGTTTTTTGCCATAAGTGAGGTACCATTTACGTTACAAATTGAAACTTAGGTGGGAAAAAATATAAACCACAAGGAGTCAAATTTATTTAACCATTTTTTTAACAAAAAAAAAATAAAGAAAATAAAAAATAATATGTGCTTTTTTTTTTTTTTTGAAAAATTGTCTATTCATCTAAAAATAGCTATTCATATCATCTTTATAGAATAATAAGTATTCATCTTTGTAAGGAAATAGTTATTCCTATGAAAATAACTATTCTTACGAATAAGACTACCAAATAAAAGAATAACTATTTCATAAGAATAATCATTCTATTCTAGTAGTCTATTCTGCAAACCAAACGAGCCCTAACAGTTCGTTCAAAGTAAGCCTCATGCTCCAAACCTATTTACTACTAGGCTAGATTGCAACTTAACGTACCCAAATTTGGGCTCGCCTCAGACTGTGAACTTGTTGGATCATTTTTTAAGAAGGGAATGATGCCTTCGAGCATATCAAACAATAGTAGCTAAAAATACCTAGTGAAAAATTACAAATCTCTATTTTAGCTAGTATTTTTTCTATGAACACTCAAATGATTCTCTATTCTACTACTATCTATTTTATTTAAATATTCAAAGTTTTTTTATTGTTTTCTTATAGAATAAGAGAAAGAAAGAAAAAATCAATATTTTATTAATGTAGTGTGCTACATAGTGTGCTATAGTGGATAACTGTAGCACAAAAGGTATTTTTGCTAGTCTACTAAAGGAAAAAATAAATAAATAAAAATGGCCCATATTAGCTAAATATAGCTAATATGAGCCATTTGGCTAGTATGTTGAAGATGCTTGAAATTGACAATGATAAAATTTTAATGTCATTTTTTTTTATAGGGTAGCCAAGTTCAGAGTTTTCTTCACATATGGACAACATGTCCAGTGGCGGAGGGACAGGGGGCTGCATAAGGGCGCGCGCCCCCCTTTTTTTTAAAAAAAAAAAAAAAAAAATCTAAGACCGTAAGACATGCCCCCCTTGCCCCTGTTTTTTTTTTTAAAAAAAAAAAAAATTACTAAGAGTCTAAGACACGCCCCCCCTTCGGGCCTTGCCCCTTGGTTTTTTTTTTTTAAAAAAAAATAACTAATACACACGACACCGTCCCCCCTTCCCCTTTTTTTTTTTTTTAAAAAAAAAATGTAAGACTTACGCTCAGTCCTGTCCGGCCCTTTCTTCTTTTTTCTTTTCTTTCCTTCTCAGCTTCTCTTTCTCTGCTTCTTCGTCATTCACATTTCACGACACAGACCGGGTGAGAGACTAAGAGTGAGACATTGAGAGAGATGATGAAATTGAAGATGAGAGAGAGAGAGAGAGAGAGAGAGACCTGATTCTAGAGAGAGATGTAGCTCGTGTGGGGGAAAAAATCGTGAAGAAAAAGTGGAAGAAAAAGATGAAAATGAAGCTTCATGTTGAGAGATTTTGGCCATAGGTGTCAAGTAAGGTAAAATCTATAGTTTTTCTCTATATTGTCGTTACACCCATTGATTTTAGAGTTAGAGAATCATATCAATTAGCATGATTTTTATTAGGTCCAAATCTAAGGCTTAATTTGGGGGTTTTTGATGCATGGCTGAATGGGTTGTTTTTGTTGGACAAAATTGATTGTAAGATGAGTTTTATTTGATGACTTTTGTTGTTTCTATCGAATTGATAATTGTTTTGTTGATTTTGGATTGATGACCGAATTGGTGTATTTGGGGCTTAGTTAACCATATGTTCATAATCATCCATTTCAGCTAAAAATTTAATATCTTCAGCGCAAAGATTGGCAATATTTTCTACTTGTTTCAATTCATTGTGACCACATTCTATCATGGCTTCCTATGCAATAACACGATTGCTGCCATTGATCTCAGCATCATCCATCACTATTTTAGAAAATTTGAAATTATTTAAAATCTCAAATTTATTCTCACAACCAACATTCCCTTGGGTGATGGCAGGAACCTCACCTTGCTTATTTGATCCATCATGATTTTGACATATAGGCTCATCTGAGATAGCAAGGTGAAACATTTTTTGCCATGTAATGCTCATAACTTAGAGAACTGAAATTGATTATGCTGGATTATGCTTTGATGTTTGACAATTTGGAGTTTACTAATTTTAGAAGTTGATTCTTGAACTATTTTAGTGTTCTTGCTTGTATGTATATATGAGTTGTTAAATGGAAGTTTGCATGAAGAATGATTGTGAATAATGATTAGATTTATTGCTATGGTTTATGTGGATGTTTGATTATGTTTTGAGGCTTTGATTTAATAGGAAACTATTTATAAGTTGTATTGGCATTTAGAGTATGTGCCATTAGCATTTAGCTATGAGTTGCTAAGTTGTTTGTTTAGATTTTAGTGTGAAAAGTCTTAAAGCTAATAAATAAATAAATACTTTTCAGGTTTCTGACAAATCTTAGAATACATTATGAGCAAATAAAAAATAATTGATGCATTTTTTAAGAAAATAGATGCTGATTCAAATTCTAAAATATCTTCCTCAGCATCTAATTCTCAAACTTCAACTCCTAAGCAAGTTGCTTCTAAGATATCAAGAATTGAACATCAAGAAGTTGAGTTAGTCGACATTTCTACTCTTCCAAGAGATCCAAAGTTACGTTCTCCAATATAAAAATACCATGTTAATCAACATGATGAAATTAGACATGCTTATCTTAATTATGGTCTATATAGATTCTTTCTTTCTGATAGTTCTGGATATCCGTTTTCGGGAAATGAAAAAAATCGTTAGAGATTTCAATCATCTTGGTATACGATGTTTCCGTGGTTAGAATACTCTTCTAAAAAAGATGATGCTTATTGTTTACCCTACTAACTTTTCAGTACAAAAGAAATTGGACGGTTTGGAGCTAATGCATTTACTATTAAAGGATTTCATAATTGGAAGAAGGTTAATGATGGTAAGAATTGTGCTTTTCTTGTCCATGTGGGAAATGAGCTATGTTCACCTTATAGTAATGTTGTTAAATGTTGTGACTCTTTGAGGAACCAATTTCAACATATTGATAAGATGATAGATAAGCAAACTTCAGAAGAAAAATTGAACAATCGATTACAATTGAAGGCTTCAATCGAATCTATTCGATATTTAACATATCAAGGATGTGCTTTTAAAGGTCATGATGAAGGTTCTGATTCAAAAAATCATGGCAATTTTTTTGAGTTGATAAAAGTTCTATCCATTTTCAACGAGGATGTTGCTAAGGTTGTTTTAGAAAATGCTCCACAAAATGCTAAATATACTTCACATCATATTCAAAAAGATATTTTACATATCTTGGCAAAGAGGGTTCGGGATGCAATTCGTGAAAAAATTAGTGATTCAAAATTTTGTATTATTGTTGATGAGGCACGAGATAAGTCTAAGAGAGAACAAATGGCTATTGTTTTGAGATTTGTTGACAAAGCTGTTTTTATATGAGAACGCTTCTTTGATCTTGTCCATGTTAAAGATACATCGGCATTAACTTTAAAGAATGAAGGGTTAAATACATTTTACCCCCCTAATGTATACTCACTTTTTTGATTTAGCCACCAAAGTTTAAAAAGTGACAATGTACCCCCTCAAAATTCTAAAAATTCTCAATGTCGCCACTCCATCACTTT
>FXXK01000121.1:1249119-1265159 GCA_900184695.1 Betula pendula | reverse complement strand
AAGAATGAAATATCTAATGTTCTTTCTCAATATTGTCTTGATATTCAAAATATTCGTGGACAAGGATATTATGGTGCTAGCAATATACGTGGTGAATGGAAATGATTGCAAACATTATTTCTTAATAATTGTCCTTGTGCATACTATGTTTATTGTTTTGCTTATCGATTACAATTAGCATTAGTTGCTGCATCTCGAGAGGTACTTTCTGTTCATGAGTTCTTCTCAAATTTGAATTTCATTATCAATGTGGTTGGTGCTTCATGTAAATGTCATGATGAACTATAAGTTGCTCAAGCAGTAGAAATCGCACATTTGATAGCTATTGATGAACTTGAAATTGAAAAATGAGCTAACCAAATTGGCAGTTTGAAACGAGCTGGTAATTCTCGTTGGGGTTCTCATTTTCATTCAATTTGTAGCCTACTAAGGATATTTGGTCCTACTTGTTCAGTGCTTGAAAATATTATAAAATAGGAATCCACTTACATTCAGCGTGGGGATGCTAATGCTGTTTATAAAATGATTACATCCTTCAAATTCATATTCATTTTACATTTGATGAAGGAGATTATGGGTACTACCGATATTCTTTGTCAACATTTGCAACAAAAATCTCAAGATATCTTGAATGCTATACAATTAGTTTATAATACAAAAGCACTCCTCCAAAAATTAAGAAATGAAGATTGAGATGATTTGCTTAAGAAAGTCGTATCTTTTTCCAAGAAATTTGAAATTGACATTCCAGATTTGAGTGCTCGTTATGTTGAAGGTCGAGGTTGCCATCAACGGGATCACATCACCGTGAAGCATTATTATCATTTTGACATATTCAATGCTACTATAGACTTTCAATTACAAGAGCTTGATACTAAATTTGGTGAAAGAGCAATGGAACTCTTGACACTTAATTCAGCTTTTGATCCAAGCGACTCTTATAAATTTTTTAACACTAATGATATATCTAGTCTTGCAGAGAAGTACTATTCTCTTGATTTTTCTGAGCAAGAGAAAATTTGCTTGAGATTTTAGTTGATGCATTTTAAACTTGATGTGCTTAATCATAAAAAATTAAAAAACTTGTCTTCCATTGCGGAACTATATCAAGGATTGATAGAGATAGGAAAATCAGGGACATACTGTCTTATTAATAGATTGATTCATCTTATTTTGACTCTTCTAGTGTCTACGACAACTATTGATTGACCATTTTCAGCTATGAAAGTTGTTAAAACAAGACTTTGAAACAAAATGAATGATGAGTTTCTTGCAAATAATTTAGTTTTTTACATTGAGAAGGAAATTTCTGAGAGCTTTAGTTCAGATTTGATACTTGATGATTTTGTGTCTCTAAGATCGCGTAGGATGCAATTTTAACACTTTGTATTTTGTATTTTTAGTGAATTTATTGTCTTTTGTATTAGTGCCTACATGTGAACTGATTTATCAATTTGGCATATATTTATGAAGTTTGATAGCTATGTTTTTCTTTATACATATATTATGTTATAATTTATATTTTGAATTGTAATTACTATACTTTTATATATTATAATAAAAAAATAGTATATAAAAAGAACCCAAAAAAAAAATGTCATTATATTATATTTTTTAGTTCCGCTTCTGCCGCTCCTTGAACACATTCCTAGCTCCGCCACTAAACATGTCTTTGAATAATACTAATTGTGGCAAATTTGGTGAAGAGTTTTCAAATTTTGGTATAGATATGTATAGTAATGTTGCATGTGGCATATTTTGGAATTGTAAAAACAATGGTAGTTAAGTTGTAATGACATAAATATAGTTAAGTTAGAAGCTTTAGTATTTTGAGAGGCAAGTTTGTGGTTTTAGATAAAAAAAAAATGTACTTGGTAATCTTCCGCTACAAATGATTTAAAGAGTATCAGCATTATGTGAAATTTAGATAATTTCACTATATAGCTTATATAAAAGATGGGACATACAAGTAGACCAGAGAAGGACTTTGAGAACGAGGCTCACTAAGGGGAAGTAGGATAGGACTAACTAGCTAATAGGAAAAATGTTATATTGACATTATGAAGCATTGCCTCTGTTGTAATATCTCGGTCCTAATCCAAGTTAAAAAAAAAAAAAAAAAAAAAGTATTTTGGACCCTAGGGTTAGTTAGAATTGAGTTGGAAAGGTTTGGGTGAGTTTTTGGCCCCAGAAGGACTTTTAGGTCAGTTTCTGACTTGGAGGATTGATCTTCCACAGGAGAAGATCGATCCTAAGTCTTAAAGGATCGACCATCAAAGCCTAGAAACCCTAAGGATCGATCATCTTGCATCATAATACAATTTTAGAATTTTCTGAAGCCATAGTATGACCGTAACGTCTAAATATTCATCATTAACCTTTACCAACCATTATTGCACGAATTCTAAGGTACCAAGAGGTTGTTAGAGTGCCGTGGTGGAAAAAGGAACTTCGTTTCTTCACAACTAGTCAGCAACTAGATGGTGATGCTCTGGAGACGCTTTATACTTGTGGAGGATATAGTGAGGATCATCTTTGAGGTTCTAGATCTTGAATGATTGCAGGGCATGTGGGATAGTGCTAAGGATATGCGCCATGAAATGAGTGATATTATTTATCTGGTTTATGTTATTAAGACTTGAACTTGATGCTTTATGTCATTTTGAGAGATTTAGCATTTGCTTTGGATATTTTTTTTATTAATAGACCTATATGAGTATGCTATCTTACTTTAAGTTATAAATTTTTCACTGTGTTTGTGAGTTAGATCCTTTCAAACTTATTTACTTGGTGAATGATTCTTGAGAGGCGCTCCAAGTTAACTTTAGGTTGGTTAGAGTAGTGCTAGACGTCCGTCGACGTCTAGCATCTGTTTTTTTAATTAAAAAAAAAGGAAAAATTACAATTTACCCCCCAATGTTTGAGGTGATTTTCAATTTAGCTCTCAATGTTTAAAAATTTGTAATGTACCCCCCCAACGTTTGCTAAAAAATTCAATTCATCCATTCCGTCACCTAAAACCGTATAAATTGCCAGATTTACTGTTTATTCGAATTTATTATTATTATTTTTTTACTGTTCACGGTTTACCCTTTTTTTAAAAAAAAATTAAAATAAAAAATAAATAAATAAACAGTGCCACCCCCATTTTGGCCAAAGGGGTGGCTCCCTATGGCTGGCCAGAGGTGGCCAACCACCCCCCAAGGCCCTTGGGGTGGTTCGGCCACCCCCAAATTGCAAAAGTTGGTGCATGAAAACACCCCAAGAGCCCATTAAGGGACTTACGGGTTGCTTCGGCCACCCAAAACGGCCAACTGGGGGTGGCCGAACAACCCCCCAAATTGGCAAAAGGGGGTGGCCGAAACCCATCCCCAAGAGCCTTGGGGGTGGCTCGACCACCCCTAAAGGCCTTAGGGGTGGCCGAAACCACCCCCAAAAGCCAAAGGAGTGGCTCGGCCACCCCCAAGGGCCCTTGGGGGTGGTTCGGACCCACAACCCACCCCTACAAAAAGGCTTAAGGGGGGGCTCGGCCACCCCCTTTTGCAATTTGGGGGTGGCCGAACCACCCCAAAAGGCCTTGGGGGTGGTTGGCCACCCCCTGGCCAGCCATAGGGGTGGCAAAGCCACCCCCTTGGCCAAATGCGGGTGGCCAGCACCCCCACTGTTTATATTATTATTATTTTTTTTTTTAAATGGGTAAACCGTGGACAGTAAAAAAACTAATAAAAAATTCGAATGAACAGTAAATCCGACAATTTAGACGGTTTTAGGTGACGGAATGGCTGAATTGCATATTTTAGCAAACGCTGGGGGTACATTGCAAATTTTTAAATATTGGGAGCTAAATTGAAAATCGCCTCAAACATTGGGGGGAAATTTAATTTTTCCAAAAAAAAAAATAATAAAAAAAATCATTTTTTTCATAAAAAAATAGGTTTAAACTTGTCCAATTCCCATTTCATTTTTCCCCAAGGCTATGAAATGGGAATTGACAAGTTTAAACCTGTTTTTAAGGAGAAACATAATTTTTTTTTTTTTAACAAAAAAAGGCTCAGACTTATTTCATCCCCATTTATCTCCTTAGAGAAAAATAAAATGAAAATTAGATAAGTTTAAACCTGTTTTTAATTAAAAAATAAAAGTGATTATTTATTTATTTTTTATTTTTTTAATATTTTTTAATTAAAAAAATAGACGTTAGACGTCCGTCATAGCACTACTCAGTTGGTTAATCCCTGGGGTCATTACATTTGTGGCCGGCTGCGATGCCTCGGCTAGTAAATGAAAGTGTATTTACCGTTGAGAAATGCTAGAATATCTACCCAAATCTTTCTCTCATCCTTCTAAATATCATCAACACCATTGGATCTATGGATTTATGTAGGTCCCATGTGTGGGATCCAACCATCCAATGGTAATGGTGATATTTAGAAGGATGAAAGAAAGATTTGGGTAGATATTCTAGCATTTCCCTTTACCGTTTGTGGCAGTCTAATGAAAGTGTATTTAATTAGTGCGAAGTAAATGAAATGGCTAATGTGCCACCTTTTGCATAAGACTCTCACTAAAATTCTGTTTATCGAGCACCATCGGCCATAACACGCAGCAAGAAAGTAGTGCCCTCCAACTATTGGGCATTAGCTGTGCTAGGGCCAAGTGGAGGGCCGAAAGCACCTCCTTATCATGCTTTAGAAATGGAAGGCGAAGAACAGCTTTGAAGATCTCCTAAAAAAAAAAAAAGGCCAACTTCATTCCGTTTGTTGTCCATTATGGCACTTTACTCGAGTACAGGAGGGCGAAGAACCACCGTTTTTGGAATGGAGTATTTGGCTAGAAGCCTAATCATTCAAATTCTCTTTCAGCACTAAGCACCATGAAGCTCCGTGAAAGATGACATGTTCCATAGGCTCTTCAATTCCGACAAGCTTCTAGTACCCTAAGAAGTGGAACCACGATGAGCACTAGCGCGACCCATCAGATAATCTATTCTTAGAGCATCTCCAGCAGTTGTAGGCAAAATAGCTATTGAAAAAGTCTAAATCTTTATTTTAGCTACTCATTTTTCATATACACTCCAACAGATTCTCTATTCTACTATCTATTTTTCTAAATATATTTTTTAATCTTTTTTTAATGTTTTTTCTCCCCCTCTCCCCCCCCTCTCTCTCTCTCTCTCTACACAAGCTACCAGCCCCATCGCCTCTCTCCTCTCTTTCGGTCTCTCTTCCGATGGCCTTTCCACACTGCGCACAATATCTTCCCTGCGCACAATATCTTCTACTCTTCGTTTTCTTTTTCCAAAGTCATCGATTTTATTTTATTTTTCACATTGGGTTTGCTTTTTCTTCTTTCTTTTGTGCAGGAACAGTTATATGGGAAATCAATCACAGTTGCAGATAGGGAAACGGTGGAGGAAAAAGCGGATGAAATTCTATTAGAGGCTCGTGGCTATGATGTGGCTTTCCTTGTTGTTGGGGATCCTTTTGGGTATGGATTAACAAAAGCTCTAGGCTCCCACAAGATCACCTCCACCCATTGCTCCCCTCTCCCCTCATTTCCTTCACCTCTACAAAACCCCAACAAATCACAGTAATTCATCAAAATCAAACCAAGAAAATTTCATGAATTTTTTGAAACTTTCATATCTGATCAGACAGGTTGGCAAAGAAATGAACGAGAGAGAGAGAGAGTTGGGTTGTGCGAGGATTATTTTGATGGGTGGGCTTGCCGGCATGAACGAGAGAGAGAGAGAGAGAGAGAGAGAGAGAGAGAGAGTTGGGTGAAGGAAGACGTGAGAGAGAGAGAGAGAAAGAGAGAGTAGGAGAAAAAATAATAAACTGTTATTTCTAGTGTGAACAGTGAATAGGCTGATTCACTGTTCATTCTACAAGAAAAAAATCTACTTTGCCTATTCTGCTGGAGAGAAAAAAAGGGTAATAATAGTCAAATTTGACTATTATGAAGGATTTGCCTATCCTGCTGGAGATGCTCTTAGTCGAATATGAGGAATAATAGCTTCAATGAAAGGAAGGACCAAGACAGAATGGCAGACACCGATGAATCTAGTCCAATGTAGTATTATAGAAAGGGAGCCAATCAACAGTCGCACAAAAGCGGCAGATTCAAATGAAGTAAAACATGAGGAAGTCTAGGGGGTTATAATCTGATGGAGCCACAAGAACACATTGAGAAAGGTTGCAGAGGAACAAGTGACGATGACGAAGGAAAAAAGAACAGTAAAAAGGATTTTTCAAAATTTGAATTTATCTCATTTTCAATTATATTGTGTCACGTTAATTTGTAAGAGCTCTTTTTGTAAAAAAATTTGTAAGTGTAACATTCTTCATTCATAATTGTTGAGTAATGGGCCAGTAAGCCCACGTAATACACACCTTAAGCCAAAAATTAGCCCGTTAACCCGGGTGCATCCGTAATAGGAAATCAATTCCCAAACCATTATCCTACTACACATACATTAAGCTGCTACATTGACCATGATATGTGATACGCGACATATGCCCCTAATTATAAGGGCAAGACGTGCTTCAATCAAGGCAAACGTAAACGTGAGATGGGGGTCACGAGGAATATGTCTTATGGTACAAAAACTTATCGAAAACAATTGCATACAGGCTACTATAAAAGGCAATTCACGGTCACGTAAAATGGACTTTATTTTTTGTTGACACAAGAAAAACATGAAGGGTGACTTATATCATTACTCAATTATCCTCTCCGTACCCATCGTTAGGGTCCATTACTTATCAATTTTTTTCTTTTATAAATGTAAATTGGTTGATTTTCGACACCAAGAAAACTGTTATAACATAATCTAATTTCTTTGGACAAGTAAATGAGAAAAATCTTGCTTTTTCAAAAAAAAAAAAAGCTCCTCTCTCTCTCCTCCAGAAACGTTATTTTCCCCAAATAGCTTTTTTTTTTTCCCAGCGTCGCTTTCATCCCCTTTCGCCATCGTTCCCATCACTTTCGCCCACCCATGGACCCCCCTGAGCCCCCTCCCCTGTTCGATCTGCAAGCCCTCATTGATGAAACAAAGGCACTCAAAATGAATTTTCCTGTGCAGTTAGAAATCATTGAAAATCCACCACCGAAACAGGAAGCTTTTGCCCTAATTGGTAAGCTACTTTCCTTCAAAACTGTCCACTCACAGCTTGTTAAGGCAACGATGGCTACGGCGTGGAATTTTGCATTTCCTTTGGCTGTGGAAGTGCTAGCTCCGAATAAATTCCTCTTCATAGTTCCCTTACAAAGCCATCTTGACCGTATTCTGCAACAAGGACCGTGGAACATCAGGGGTTCTCTTCTACTTCTTCAGCCTTGGTCCTCTAGCTTAGCACTGGATGAGGTGGGTTTGTATCTATGCTCCTTCTGGGTCCAGGTCCACGGCCTTCCAAAGCAAAATATGACACTAAAAAATGCCATTCGCATCGGCAAATCATTGGGTACTCTACTGGAAGTGGAGAATCGTGATACTCTTGGTCTTATCTGTCGGCAACACCTGTGTCTCCGTGTGGAACTCTACACAAACCGACCTTTAGTGCCCAGTTTCTTTATTTCCAGACATGACAAAGAACCACTCTGAGTAAATTTCAAGTATGAGTGGTTAGCTGATTATTGCACTCTTTGTGGTCTCATCGGACACAAGAAGTTTAGTTGCCCTACACTGCCTACGAACCCTCCAGCAAATTATGGTATGTCTCTCATTGCTGCTTCTCCTTCGTATCCAAGAGTGCATCCCGAGAATCAACCCAATATTGCAGCAGTTGGGGCTATTGGTCAGAGTTCTTTACTTCCAGCTATTGCATCGACGGGGAGTTCTTAGGGGATTCAGTCAGTTCGCCTTCAGATGGTAACTCGGTCCATTCAACCTAGCAATTTGGTCCCTATTCAGCCGTTTGTTCCATATGCACTCACGACTCCGCTTGATGAAGGCCACGTGGGAAGTTTTTCTCATCCATTGCGGATCAGTGGTTCCTCCTCACACGTGGAATCAAATGCGCGTGGTGTTTTCCCAGTGCAAGAATCCAAATTTACAGCTGCTGAGAAAGGTAAATCCCCATTGCCTTACGAAAAATCTCCTTCATTAAATATACCAGATCATGCTTATCCCTTCCATCATGATTATGATAAACCTTCAACCCTTATCCACCCGGAAACCACAAATCCACCAAAAGCCCAAGACCCTGTCATGCCTATCTTCTTTAATCCGGCCCAATTTATGGATTTCATCTACAAGTGGGCTGACCCAACAACTTGGCCTGGTCTGAAACCACCACAACGTTTCCAGCTCCATCCTCCACTCTCTTATATTCCCCACCCAACCCATCACCCTAAGCCTTGCCCAATTAGACCTAAACCAAAAAGCCCAAGGCACGTGACTTACCAGACACCCCCTCTCACTCGATTTCACCCTTACTCCAGAAAGACCTCCCCGATCAACCCTCTTCACCACCATGGCCCACTCTCTCTTCTCCTCTACCTCCAATCCCATTGCCCCCTCTTTCCCCTGATACTCAATCTGGTCTAAAGTGCAAGAAAAGGACCATCCTATTTGATGATGATGCTCCACTCACCTTCATGCTCAAACAACGTAAATTAAAACACCCAGACTTTGGTCATTCACAGCAAATGTCTTTGGCTGCTGATTCTCTCAGTGCACTAAAGTACTCACTGCCACCACGAAGCTCTATGGATGCTCTTAATGTGATCTTTTATCTCCTTAACCGAAGACTTCTGTCTCACCAGGGAAAACATCTTAGAGTCAGTCTGGGTTATATGGAGCTCTGAGGCCGCTGGATACTTTCTCTGGACTGCCCCGTATAGAGGTTACCTATACTCATGCTCTGATGTCTTCTCCACCAGTTCTCACACGCAGGTTTTCCAGAGCTCTTACAGGTCAGTCCCTCTTTCCCTACAATTCATGATACTGTTTCTTCTGCTACTGACATCACGGACTTGGTCGAGGAAAAGGGGGTGGACCTTCAGAGGCCACCTCCCTAACAATGAAAATTTTGTCTTGGAATTGTAGGGGGCTGACCTGTGCCTCTACAGTTCACAGCTTAAGGGTTAAGGTTCGGAAGCTATCTCTAGACATTGTATTCCTCACAGAAACTAAAACTGCTCCTAATATTGCTTGCAATATTTTAAACTCTCTGGGTTTCTTTTTGATGGTGTATGTCTCTCCGTCTGGTTCTAAGGGCGGTCTTTTGTTAACATGGCGCCAAGGAGTAGTCGAACTGGATTGCTTCCTTACTGATGTTAATATAATAAATGCTTGGGTTTATTCTAATCCCCACACACCCCCTAGATTTTATCTTGTTTGTATGGATCCCCCTATAAAAAAATTGATGCTGAGTTTTGGGATTCTATTTCTGTTTTTTGGGATAACTTTGATGCTCCTTGGTTATGTATTGGCGACTTCAATAAAATATTAGACCATACTGAGAAAACTGGATGGCGACCTTTTGCTTGCTCGTCAAATGACCCATTTCAATCCTTCATTGATCATCATGGATTAATGGATTTAGGCTTTGTAAGCAATCCTTTTACTTGGTCTAATAATAGAGAAGGAAACAGTTTGATTAAGGAGCGGCTCGATCGAGGTTTTGCTAATACAGATTAGATAAAAATTTTCCCTTCCTTTTCCATCTTACATCTACCATCCTACTCCTCATATCATAATCCTATTCTACTCGACACTGCTACGCTTTCTGTCGTCCTCCCAAAACCTTTTCGGTTTAAAGAATTTTGGTCTAATCATCCAGATTGTCAAGATGTTATTTCTATGGCTTGGTCTCCAAAGTTGATGGGTAATCCCGCCTTTATTCTGTCAAAGGCTTTGAAAAATACCAAAGGTGCTCTTAAATATTGGAATAAAAATCATTTTGGTCATATCCAATGCTGTATCACTCTACTTGCTTATCATCTTGATCAGGTTCAGCAGTTGTCTGCTTTGACTTTCAATTATCAATTGAAAACTTCTCTCCGAGCTGAAATTAATGATCTTCTCCTTCAAGAAGCACTTTTATGAAAGAATAAATCACGTGAGACTTGGCTCACTTGTAAAGATCTCAATACTAAATTTTTCCATGCTTCTACTCTGATCAGGAGAAGACGAAATTCCATTGATTTTTTTGAAAACAGCATCGGGGGCATGGATTTCAGATAGAGCTTCAATTGGAGGTTGTTTTTCATCGCATTTTTCCACTTTATTTTCAACATCTCAGCCCCGTATGGATGATGATATTCTTAATCTTTTTGATAGTTGTATCTCTCCTGTTGACAATATCTCTCTGTGTGATATTCCCTCCGAACTTGAAATCTTTAAGGCTCTCTCTAGTATTGGATCTACTAAAGCTCCGGGTCCGAATGGTTTTACAGCTCTTTCCTACAAAAAATATTGGTCAACAGTTAAGGATTTGGTATTGGGTAGTGTCTGGGATTTTTTTAAAAGGAATCACTTACTTAGAGAACAGAATCATACTTTCATTTAGGGGTGTACAACCGGTTGCGGTTATTGGGCAATAACCGCAACCGCAACCGGGGTCCCCGGTTATTTAATTTTTAACAACCGCAACCGCAACCGGGGTCCCGGTTGTGGTTGCTAATAACCGGTTTCAATATCGATTATAAACCAATTATTAACCAGTAACCGGTTTTAATGTTAAATATCACAAAAAAAAAAAAAATTTAATCATTTCTCATTAAAAATTTATTTTTAAAGTAAGGAAATGGAAAAAGTTTGTTCATATTTTTTTCTTTTTCTTTTTTTCTTCTCTCTTTTCTTTCTTTTCTTCTCCTCTCTCTCTCTCTCTCTCAACATGATCCTTGCAGCAAGGAGCATTTAGCTCCTTGCAGCAGGGAGCTTCATTCTTTAAATGCTCCCTGCTACAGGGAGCTTCATTCTCCCTACTGCAAAAAAATAGTTGCAGGGAGCTAGCAAGCAAAACATAAAAAAAAAAAAAAAAAAAACAAAACAAAACAAAAAAAAGAAGAGAAAAAAAGTATATAAACTTTGTCTAAAATTAATATATATAAACCGGTTATCCGGTTAATAACCGGTTTTCTAAAATTAATAACCGCAACTGCAACCGGCTTAACCGGTTATCTGGTTATCCGGTTATAAGCGGTTAATAACCGCCCTACTTGTACACTCCTACTTTCATTGTCCTGGTGCCTAAACAAATTGGAGCCCAATCCGTAAATCATTTTCGACAAATCAGCCTGTGCAACATTATCTACAAGATCACTTTAAAGATCCTTGCTAGCAGGTTCAAGCTCCATCTCCATAAATTTATTTCTCCATTTCAATCTGCTTTTGTTCCTTCAAGGAATATCCAAGACAATTCTATCATGGCTCATGAAGTTCTCCATACCTTAAAAAATAAAAAAGGAAGAGGAGGTCTAATAGCTGTCAAGATTGATATGGAAAAAGCTTTTGATCGTATGGAATGATCCTTTTTATTTTCCCTTATGGAAAAGTTAGGATTTAGTTCTATTTGGATTAACTGGATTAGAATTTGTATCACTTCTCCATCCTTCAGTATCCTGATAAATGGTAGCCCCTTTGGCCATTTTACCCTCAAGAGAGGTCTGCGGCAGGGAGACCCTTTATCTCCTTTTTTGTTCATTCTTGGCTCTGAAGTTCTTTCTCGAATTTTGATCCAACAAGAATCACTGGGGGCTCTCAAAGGCATTTCTATTTCTAGAAATAATGCTCTCATTACACATCTTCTGTTTGCTAATGATCTTCTTATTTTTGCAAAAGCTACCTCTACTGAAGCCACTATTATCAAGGATTGTCTGGCAGCTTACTATAGATGTTCAGGACAGGCAGTGAATATCTCTAAGTCTACCATTCTCTTTAGCAAGAATATATCTTTAGCATCAGTTGTTA
Organism: Betula pendula; assembly: GCA_900184695.1. Taxonomy (NCBI): domain Eukaryota; kingdom Viridiplantae; phylum Streptophyta; class Magnoliopsida; order Fagales; family Betulaceae; genus Betula; species Betula pendula. The sequence goes on along the minus strand of FXXK01000121.1, from coordinate 1,253,242 downwards.
GTATCAGTGGTATTCTTCCCTACCGGCCTACTTCCTCAGCCCCCTTTTATTTGGGCCTTCCATTGATTATTGGTAAGTCTAGAAAGGAAACTTTTCAACCAATAGTGGAAAAAGTTATAATGAGAATCAATGGATGGAAGGCAAAAACTCTTTCTCAAGCTGGTAGGACTGTTCTGATAAAAGCCACTGCTTCTGCCATGCCAACATATACTATGAGTACGCATCTTTTACCAGACAATATTTGCTCTCAATTGGATAAACTGTTTAAATATTTTTGGTGGGGTTTCCCCAAAGATAAAATTCATAACTTATCCCTCAAATCCTGGTCCTCCATCTGTCTCTCAAGATCATATGGTGGCTTGTCTTCGAAGGATGAAAGCAATGAACCATGCCCTAATTGCTAAACTTGCCTGGAAATTTCTAACAAACCAGGATAGTCTCTGGGTGCAGCAGTTCCGTATCAAATACATCAAGTATGGGGATTTCTTCTCAACTTCTAGTTCAAAAAATGCCTCCAGGGTTTGGAAGGGTATACTACAATGTAAGCATCTCCTTCACAAAAATATATGTCTCCAAGCCTCTAAATTCTCAAACCAACCTATCTAGACCACATCATGGATACCCATGCTTCCTCTTTTCAGGCCCATCCCACGATATCCAGATAACCGTTCAGTGACCCCTCTACTTATTTTTGATCTAATTCAACCAAATTCTTTATAGTGAAAATCCTCTCTCATATACTCTCTTTTTGATGTCTCATCTGCAAAAGCCATCTTGGCTTTAAAAATTCAGGAAAATCCAAACCCCAAGTATATTTGGACACCTTCCATCTCAGGGAAATTTACCACCAATTCTACTTATCTAGCTATTATAGGAACAAATCTCCTGAATCTTTCACCTCAACACTCTACTATGTGGAAGGCTCTTTGGAAATTACAGCTTAATGATAGATTACAGTTGTTTCTCTGGAAAATAGCATGGAACATGTTACCTACTAGCAACCGAATAAGGAGCATCCCTTCTTTTAGCACTCCCAGGCTTTGCTCTCTTTGTCAAGCAGCTGAAGATTCCTTGTACCATCTGTTCTTTCAATGCGATATTGCTAGAGTGGTATGGAGAAATTCACCTTGGCCGTTTGACTCTCAGTCTTTCAACTTCCCCAATATGTTAGATTGGGTCAAAACCATGATTTCTCCAGTTACTACATTTGGTATTCATCGTACGGATGTTCATAAATTTCAGATCTTTGCTGTTGTACTCTGTGACATTCTTTGGTTGTTTCGGAACAAAGCTCATCATGAAGGTTTTCTTTTTGATGCTTTACTCATATCGAAAAAAAATCAATAAGATTACAGATGACCACATCACAGCATGGGCTCAAAAACCAACTCTAGTTGTGGCATAGATTCCCCCTCTGGATTCTTGGTATAAGATCAATTTTGATACAGCAATTAAAAAATCATATTCAGCCCAAGCTGTAGTCTACCAAAACCACAACGGTCATCTTATTCAAATGATGTCTAAGATAAACTTTCCTTGCAGTCCTAATCATGGAGAAGCTATTACTGCTCGTCTAGCTTTTCTCTCTTGATTCTTTTTTAAAATTAAAGAAAGTCATCATAGAAGATGACTCACAGGTGGTGGTCTCAGCTCTTATCAATCTAGATATAGCTCAAGACTGGCGTCTCTCTCCTATCATTAGTAACATTATTGATTCCATCCTACCTAGCCTTCATTGGTCAACTCGAAAAATCAATAGAAGTGTAAACTTTTGTGACACATTGGGCCGCAGCTAGAATTTTTTTTTTGCCGCATTCCCATCTCCCTTTATTCCTCTATTGTAAAAGGAAGGTTGTTCTCTTCCGGTTCTTCTTTTATTTTGAATTAGGCTTGTTTAGTTCTGGTTAATAATGTACCCACAAAAAACCAAAAAAAAAAAAATTCTTTGGACAAAATTAAACCAATAGATATGTCGTATTAACGTCCACAAAAGAGGAACGACATCGTCTCTAGGATACAAAGCCAGCTTCAAATTGTGAGGTGAGGCCGGGCCCTGGGGTGGGTGCTAAACGTTGCAGATAGGGGGAGGGAGAGAGAGGGAATGACTCTCATGCGAAGAGTCTCTGCGAGCCTCCCCCAAGTTCTTGGATTTGCAAACAGGTCCTTCAAATCCTTCAGAATCCCGGGAGATCCCCTGGATTCCTCAACCTCTTCCGCTCTCGCCTACGGAATCCACGTCTTCCAGTGCCCCGTAAGTCCTCTCTTACACTCCCTCTCGCTTATTCCTCCACCCCATTCATCGCTTTTTTCCCTTTGATTTCTGAGAAATTAAAAATAAATTTTAAAAAAGAAAGTAGTAAAACATAATAATAAAATCTTAAATTTCACAACTACAACTGCCACTGCCACTTTCATTTTCAATTTTTCAGAACCTTTCTCATTTGTTTTCATGGCAACCAAACGGGGCATGATTGAGAAACCGGTGATTTCGTTTATAGGGTCTTACGTTTGGTTGTGTTTTGGGCTTCTGAGATGGGATAATGAATTTTTATGTAATGTAGGATGCGGTTGGGATTGTTGCAAAGCTTTCTGATTGTATAGCTAGTAGAGGGGGAAACATACTCGGCGCCGATGTTTTCGTACCCGAAAAAAAGCACGTGTTCTATTCTAGAAGGTACTTCTTTCTGGTTCTGTTTGATCATTTTGCTTGAGAAAGTTACCATTTAGTTAATTTTCCTGTATGTTAGTAAAACTTAGTTTGGATTTTTATTGAGTGGAATGCTGACTTTGTGTGTGCTAGTTAAGTTTGATAGGACGCTGAAAAAAATAAATTTGTTTTATTTAGCATTGGAACACTCACAATGACCTCTTTATATTTGATTTTTCTCTAAATTTTTAACAAAATTCACAAAAAATTCCATTTAACAAGCTCTTTATCATTTGTTTGAAACCCTCTTTACATTTGAAGAGCCAAAAAAGTGAATGTTATAATTTTTTAGTATTATCTTTTGCATTGAATGCTTGAAAAGTTTGACTTGAATTGAATTTAATGTCTTGAATGCTTTTATAGTTAATTTTACCAATAAAAATTAGTATTTATTTAAAGTAGAGAAACATTTTGAGAGTTTGTTGTTTAATGGTTCTAAAAAATGACTAGCTAAATCAATGAAAGTAGATTTTTAGAGTTAAATTTGGAGAAATTTTATAGAGTTCATTGTTTACTAGCTCCTGAACTTTGGGGTGGAAACAAATGAACGTTGTTAACAAATGTGACAGCAAAGAGTAGACTTAGTGGTTTAGTTTCGTCATTTGGGTCTTTGTTTTGGTTCTAAACATAATTCTAGGAGTCGCAAGAGGGTAAGGGGATCGAGTCTTAATAGGAGACACTTTTCAGGCTATGAATTGTGTATATGTGCTTGCAAGAAGAAAAATTACATTCGATTCTTGTGGGTAAACAGCTGGATTGCTTCAATTTGGCTGCTGAACACTGGTTTTATGCATTGGTACGTGGCAAAAGGGTGATAGTTGGATGGATCCTACAAGTAGTGGTTTGTCTAGAATTGAATGTTGTTTGACTAGTGGTTTTAATGTTAATGGATACTTGATTTGTATGAACCTTGGTTAGAGCTGAATAATTTGCCGGCATGGCATTGGGTTTATTTTTGACCCTGTCACTAAATCTGTGTGCAACATGGCAGTGAGTTTATTTTTGATCCTGTTAAATGGCCACGGGAGCAAATGGATGAAGACTTCATTAAGCTGTCAAAAACATTCAATGCTATTAGATCTGTCGTCCGGGTGCCAGATCAAGACTCCAAATATAAGATTGCAGTCCTTGTTTCGAAGCAGGTATATGTCGGTCATGTTTGTTAACAAGTTCGAGATCACTTTTTTCTTTTCAAACACGAAAACATGCTTTTCAGAAAATTGTTACCAAATGAAAAACCCTTGAAAAAAACGAAACACAAATAATTTTTTTTTTTTTTCGAAAACTTCCCACAACTTCTTATAAGAACATTTTAAGAAAACATGTGTTTTATTTTTGGAAGTCTGGAGGCTGACTTATTATTTACAAAACAAAATAAAAAATATTAAAAGAGGGGTTGCGACGGCCATTATGGGG
>FXXK01000121.1:1116325-1248884 GCA_900184695.1 Betula pendula | reverse complement strand
CTTTTTCTTTTCCTTCTTTTTTTTCCCTTTCTTTTTTTTTTTTTTCTTCATTTTCTGTCTATTTTTTTTTTTTTTGGTCATGTGCCAAGCTAAAGTGGCATGTCACAATTTTCGTTAAGAACCGTAACAACATATATATGGAATGAGTGATTTGATAGCAGAGCATATCTCAAGGATTGATTTGATCAAGTTTAAACCTTAGGGACTGATTTGATAAAAGATTAAACCTTAAGGACATTTCCAGTATTTTCCCTTTTTTTTTTTTTAAAGTAAGAAGTCCACCTTCACACCTGAAAAAATAAGCACATGTTTTCTCAAAATAAGCATGTTTAATGTTTGTTTCTTTGAAAACATTAAACATTTAAGTTTACCAAATGATTTTCTTCTGCGGATCCTAGAGACAACAGTTTTCAAATGTGGACCCCACTGGAAGCACTTCTCAACTTTCCATCACATCAAAAACTTTTTTGAATTAAAACACAAAAAACACTTTTCAAAATCATTAGCAGTTGTTTTGTATTGTAACTTGAATTAATATCATGCATATTTAAGCTGCCCCTATCTTGCTGCAGGACCATTGCCTGGTTGATTTGTTACACGATTGGCAAGATGGAAGACTTCCAGTAGACATAACTTGTGTAATAAGGTGAAGTTTCAGGTCTGCCATCTTTTCATTGTAACCTTTTTCATTTTGATAATGTTGATTTACAGTCTTAAATGCATTTTCACTTAACAGTAATCATGATAGAGGTTCAAACACCCATGTGATTCGTTTTCTTGAAAGGCATGGTGTTCCTTATCATTATCTACCCTCAGCCAAAGAGAACAAGAGAGAAGGGGACATTTTGGAATTGGTTCAGAATACTGATTTTTTAGTACTTGCTAGGTACATGCAGGTAAATCATACACTCTGGTTTAGGCTCTCACTCTATTAGTTACAGTATTATTTTGATAATTAAAAATGGAAAATTTCTGGTCAAATGATGTTTAATTTTTGTATTTTCATTTACTGATAGCATGGTTTTTCCCAGTTCACCTGTCAGTATCCAAGCCAGTGGACTCTTAACTTGATCAATCCTATTCTTCTATTATTGTTGCTCTATTTATTAATTAAAAAAAAAAAGAAACTCATAGACTCATAGAGAGATGTAATTGAGTGCCCACTACAGTATTTGAAATTTACAGCATCAGTAATCTTTGCAGGTACTATCTGGTAATTTCTTAAAGAGCTACGGAAAGGATATAATAAATATTCACCATGGCCTTTTGCCATCATTCAAGGGCGGGAACCCATCTAAACAGGTTCAGTCATCCTGTCTTCTTCAGAGGCTATATACTATCACTTTTCCAATCATTTCTATGCTTCCTTCCTAACTGTCTATCATGTTTAATTTGCTAGATTGTGTTGGCAGGCATTTGATGCAGGTGTGAAATTGATTGGTGCAACAAGTCACTTTGTGACTGAAGAACTTGATGCAGGGCCTATTATTGAACAGATGGTGACTACAAAATCTTTTGCAGCTGTTTTGAATTTTTTTTCCATTAACCTATGACTGCCTTCTAAAGCTTTAATGGTGATTCTATGATAGGGCAATAATACTATTGGTGATTATTTATTTGTTTAAACTATTTTCATAACATGTCTTACGAGATACCTCATCCCATTCAACCTTTTACCACCCTGAACTTAGGGTTAGGAAGGAGTCACTAAGTGGGGTGAAACCGTGAAAGCAATTAGTTATCTGATACAACTAGGGAATTTTGCATATTGTTGAGGCTTTGAAAATCTTATAAGTTTATGCTACATGAGTCCAGACTTGTTTGTGCATGTTTTAGGGATGATACCTGTCCTAGCCAGAATGTAAAGCTAACTTTTTGACTAAAATGATGTAAATTTGAGGTTTGCTGTCACAGTCATATCTCTTATGCATTCTTTTCCAGAAAATTCCTGGGTGTTAAATAATAAGGGGAGGACCATCGTGTGCTTAGTATGTATACTCTGCTTTATTTGTTTTTATTGACAACAAGATAAAATGGTGACTTTGAAGAAGCCAATATAACTGCTGATTTTTAGAATATACGTAAAAATTTTCAGATCATAATTATAATTTTTTTTTTTAGATTCTTCATGCTTGCATTTGTTAGAATATTAATTACATGATTAAATTATTTTAGAGATAACTTCACTTACCTCCCCTGAATTGTCACCCATTTTGCAATGTCCCCCCCAAAATTCAAAGTTTCTCAATTTAGTGTATTGAACTTCTAAATTTTTTCAATTTTCTCCCTCCGTTAGGATTTTTCATTAAATCTTAACGGAGGGGTGTCAAAATTTTCAAAATACCCCTCTTTAGGAAAAAAATTACAAAAATTTAGGCATTGGTCAGGATTTTACGGAATTTGTAAAAATATCCATACTTGAATCTTTGATTTTTTTTTTTAATATTTTTTATATAAAAAAAAAAACGGGTATTTTAAGGATTTTGAAAATATCTAACGGAAAATTCTAACGGAGGGGTGACATTGCAACTTATTGGAATTTTGATACACTCAATTGAGAGACTTTAAATTTTTGGGGGACATTGCAAAATGAGTTACAATTAAGGGGGTAAGTGAAGTTATCCCATTTTTTTTATTTCTTATTAGTTTAAACTTTTGAGAGAATCAGTGATTTAACATGGTGTTAAAGCCAATTGTAGTGTGCGGTATGATGGATGATAGTGGTTCCTTTCGTAGTTGGAGTGGGGACGATGTGCATGCATAGATGGTGGGTACCTTTCAGATTAGAGCAAGGATAAAGGTGCATGACACATAGCACACACAAGTGATCCTATAGATGACCCATACAATTGACCAAGTTTCCGTTTGAAAGGAAATGTAGCGATGTAGTGATGGGACTCACGTGAAAAGAAGATTGTTGAGTACATGCATATGAGTATAAAGATGCACAGGTATGAGTGATTAATACAACATTATTGAGCTCAAATTTATAGATTTAAATTTTTGGATTGAGCAGTTTCCCAATATGTTATATATTATGGTCTCATTAGAAAGACGCCTCAAGGTGTCAATCTCCTTAACAAAGATTGTTGAGTGCACGTGTGAGTGTAGAAAGGTTAAGTACCACATTAGAAAGATGTCACAAGTATGAGTCGTTAATATAACGTAATTAGGTCTAAAGTCATAGACTTGAGCTTTTAATGTGAGTAGTGTTGGGTATGTTATATTATGGTCTCACTACTTATCAAAAAAAATATTATGGTACTCATCAAGGTGTCAATTTCCTTAACCAAATGGTATCAGAGTAGACGTCTTGAGTTTGAATCTTGACTCTATGTGTTCCCTTTTATTCCAGTTAAATATTTCATGTGTTAAATCTCAGTTGTTAAGTAGTTTAAACTTACACCTGAAAGAGTTATAATATTTAATTAAATAATTAAATTTATCATTTCTTATTAACATAAGTTTTTTAGATGATTGGTGATTTAAGTAGTTTCTGTTTGTAGCACAAAAGTCGCTATTGTAGGCAATTAGTTTTCATTAATTGTACATGATGGGTTTGTCCCATTATAAACATCTCAACATACATCCAAGTTTACTTTGCAGGTTGAGAGAGTTTCCCACAGAGATAACTTGCAGAGTTTTGTGCGGAAATCAGAGAACCTTGAGAAACAATGCCTTGCAAAGGCAATAAAGTCATACTGTGAACTGCGAGTGTTACCCTATAAGCAAAACAAGACGGTTGTATTTTGAGGGAAAGAAGGGCATGAAGCGGTTGAAAGGGGTGCAAACTGTATGTACATTAAGTTCTTCATTGGAAAATGTTTACACTACATGTACAAGCATTAAAATCTCATCAAGCAAGGTTCCATACTTTTATTTATTTTTTTTATTTCTGAATCAAACATTAACGAGAAGGAATTTGTGGAAGACCGTTATTTTGATGAGTTCCTGAATCCATGCTGTTCACCATAAGTAATTATATATACATGTGTGAATTTCTTTGTAGGAAAATTATCAATGATGTAGAATTCTTTAGTATTCAGGCATCATCTGTTTCTTTTCATTCTTCCCCATTGCGAAAAGATTTGTCATAATCTGCAGAGTATCTTTGTAGAGAATCTAAATAGCTGAAAGAATTATTAAAAACTCTTTTAAGTAAATTTTGAGGCCAATTCTTTTAAGAGTTTACTCTTAAGGTGTGTTATGATTTGGTCATTTTTCCCCATTGCGGATAGAATTATTAAAAACTCTTGAGTAAATTATGGCCTTTATAATGTGTTGTTTATATCTGTGTACAAGGAAACGACAATTTCTTCTCACATGAAATGGGACTATGCCATAAATGAAGTTAGCTGCCTTGCTCTTGCACTACAACATATACACAAAAACATAGCATATACTATTTACTAATACTCATGAATCCCAGAGAACGTTCGGTTGCTTCAATGCAGTTAACTTGACGAAGAAGATTATGAATTTCATCAACCCAACTCTGTTTATGGATCTTGTTCTTGCACTTGAATTCTAGAAGACCTTGTCCAGTTTTGAGGCCAAAATAGGCCTCCTCTGAAATTTCCCTTTCTTTTCTATACGGCCATGCAGCACTCTCATCACAAACTCCATAAACAACACCTAGAGATTTGAAATCAAATAGGCAACTGGTGAATACTAGAAACAGTGCTGAGTTAGAGAAATTTGAAATGAAATGCTTGCTTACATTTATTCTTCTTGGAGAAGGCTCCTCCAACGTGTTTTCTTTTGAGCTTAATTATGACCTGAAAATGGAGTGATATGAAAGAAAAATGAGACAATTCTGCAATCAGACACTCTTTCCTCATTTTTCTGTTGGTTTAATTTGTGTACCTGCGATTTCTTGTTGATGTAGATAGAGACATGCTTCCATCGTAATACTCCTGTGAATTCCAATAGCAATTGATTTAAAAAGTAGCTACTTAAATTACTAGAGGGACAAACCCCTGTATATCTCATAGTTAAGCAGTCATACAGGCTCTTAATCATGTAAAAAAGATTAAAAAAACAAGAGTAATCCTACTCTTGATACTTATTTTACACTGGTTAATGTAATGTATTTTAAATGATTTTTCATATCAGTCACTTAAAACACACCACGTAAAATTAATGATAAATTAATATTAAAAGAAACATTACTCGACAAAAGCAACGGATTCTGCTTTATGTGATATGCGAAACTTTAATCTTATAATAATAATATAGTCCTGAACTTTTTACGGCAGATTACCTTTATGTGTTACTTGCAATAATTCCCCAACAAAGGGAGGACTCTGTTCCACCATTTGACTGCCAAAAGCAGCAGCCCAGTTGGTCCCTGTCATAATGCCTCTATCACATGGACTTATGGATGCATTCTTCTTTGCTTCTTTTGGCAATCTTGCTTTAAAAGCTGCTTCTCCTCGCAAAGCTAATTTCATCCATGAACATAACAACATTAACCACAACTAGAAAAAAAAAAAATAATAATAATTAAAAAAAAATAATAGAAAAAGAACATTAAGCTCCTATAAAGAACTTAAAAATAGATATGAAAAATGCTACACGAACTTTCTCGTTTACGCTTTTAAGTGCTTATTTTTTAATGTGATAGTTGTCGCGTCAATTTTTTACTACAATATTTTCTTTCTGCAACTATCATGGAGTAAGCACTTAAAAATATAAAAAGATAGAGTTTATGTAATATTTCTCAATAAATAAAGTATGCGAGGCAACAATATTGTTTACATATCGACATTTCTCAGAAAATGAAAAGCCTTTTTATTACATGATGCAAAGAGAGTGAGAAAGTACCTGTTGCAGCTGCAGCAACGAGAGTCATTAGATCACCCGGGCTTCGAATGTCAACTGCCGATCTGACAGCAGAAGCCACAGAATCATGATCGGCCCCAGCAATTTCAGCCAACTCAATGCAATGGGATGCCAAGAGTTGTGTAGCAGATGCCAGAGCCATGCTCATTTTGGTACCTGACTCAGTACTGGAGTTCTCTGCCGCAGCCACGGCGGCCAAAGCTGATGCCAGTCCGGCGACTGAGAGAGCAGAATGCACGTGTGCATTCTCTACACGTGCCCTGTCTTTCTTCTTCAGCGTGCAAAAACTGGTCTCTTTGTGGTGGAACCATTTTCCAAATGACCCCGGCCAACGACCATTAGCAGAATTTGTTACCTTCACTGCCTGCAGTAGAACAGAACAAGAGGAACAAATAAGAATGTTTTCCGGTGAAAGTCTGTTTGGAATTTTTTAAAAAGTGCTTTAAAAGCTGTGTTTTTTTTTTTTTTACTCTGAAAAAGCACAAAAGTACTACGTACGTATTGGGGAAAGCTTGAGAATGAGACTTTTTCAATAGACAAAGTTCTATTTTAAAGCATGGGTTAAGGAGTTAAAAAAAATGTTTTTAATACATAAAAAATTGTGTCGACCAAAAAATGGGTGAGTTTGATAAAAGATACTTAAAAACACTTTGTTTACTCTTAAAAAAAAAAAAAAAGTAAAAAACTGTATTTTGGAAAAGCTTGAAAATAAGATTTTTTTAAAAAAAGTTATTTTAGGTTTTATTTTATTTTTTTTTATAGACAAAAGTTCTATTTCTCAGCATAATTCCAACCGATTCCAAAGATGTTTTCCCTTTCCTTAATTCTAGTAATGATATGGGAAATTAAGAAAGCTTACCAGTTCTGGAACATCAACTGATTCTGGAAAAGTGTTGGGATCCTTGAGGTGTTTCTGCTTTTCAGCAAGAGCCTTGGAAATTTCTGAAGCAGAAAGGCTCCATGACCTGGACAAGTATTCTATAGGCTCCCGTGGTGTTTCTGGTTGAGGGATCGCCGGCAACGATGACGCTACTTTCAGCTCTCTGTCTTCCTCTACATTTTCTAGCCCCTGCAAGCAACTTCTCCTCCAACCTGACTCAAAACCACTTTCCATTCTGCTTTCTCAAGCACTATATTCAAACAGGAATTATATATATATATTTCTCGCACCCAATTCTTAAAATTGAACAACAGTTGGATCAGTTCAGAAAGATGAATTCCAATTGTGATTTAATCAACTGGGTTTTCAGAATTTCAGTTCTTACAATAGGAAACTTCTTATTGAGTAGATATATATATATATATATATATAAAGGAAACCGCCAGCAGACAGAATAGATTACACGAACACACTTCGAAATCTAGTGCTTGGAAGTCCCATGAATTCAGGTCGAATTTAATTAAACAATCAACAAGACCAGAAGACAAACCGGCCGAATTCACGAAGCTCGAAAAATAAATACAAGTTTAATTCAAGCTAGGGACATAAAGAGAAGAAAACATAATCCAGGAAAAATGGGGGGATGGTTTCTTAGATTCGTGCAAGCAAGCAAGCGCTGATTTCTATAGGAGAAGCATTACATTATGGAATGAAATATTACTAATATTACTACTGACTATGGTTGACTGGTTGTCTTCTTTTTCTTTTCTTTTTTTTTGGTGGGTTTCGGTGGTCGGTAGTTTGCAAAAGTTCATGCTGGACCAGCCAATGGCCATGCATGAACTTTGACGGGACGGTGAGGACGGTTTAGGGTCCCACTTCGTTTCAGCCCATGTTGGACCACATTGTGCCTTTCAAATCTGTCGGTTGGATCGAAAACCATACCACATGTCATAAATCTAAGGCCCCATGGACTGAGATGAACAAGTATGTCGGTCTGATTTCTCTGTCTCGCGTTTTTTTTTTTTGTCTCGAAATAATTTAATAAATTTTTATTATTTTCGTAATCTATTTATTGTTTAAGAAATTTTAAAAGAGTTTTTGTTTCAATAAAATATGTATTATTTATGAATTTTTTAGGTACTGTAGGATAGAATGAGTATTTGTTTAGATTTACCATATATTAATATAGGAGTAACTAAATCCACCAAATAGTGGATTCAATCCAAGTTGTGGCTGAAAAAAAAAAAAAAAGTTCCAAGTTGTGGCTTAAATGAACTAGCAAGCATGAATAAAAAGTATATTCAGATCCTTAGCCTAAAGTTTGTAAAATCCCAGTCGTTCGTGTGTAATGAATGTCTTAAAACTTTTTTGTTTTGTTTTTTTCTTTTCTTTTATATTTTTTTTGTGATTACAATAATGTCTTCAAAACTTTAAGCGATGGTTTGATGGACCCATGGGTGGTCAACCAACCCAATAAAGATATTGGAGATGGGATGGTTGACCACCCCCTCAAGGTGGAGAGTGGTTGATGTAGGCCAATTTTCAATTAGGTTTGTCAATCATATATTGAGATATCAATATTGAAGAAGACAATTTTTATGGCGTTTAAAAGCTTTAAAGGACTACAAAGATGTTGATGATGATTTTTCAATTCCAACATTTATTGGATCTAAACGGGCCTCAATCGAAAGATGATTGATACCTGGTCGAACAAGCGTCGAATCTTACAACAACTCAAGACATTCGATCGCTAGCCAGTTGAAGCCCGTTCAAACACGACTTGACAGTTTTGTTTTATTTTGTTTTCCAAATAAGGTTTGGGCTTATATATATATATATAGTATTTAAGTGATACTAGTATATATAAAAATTACTTAAGATGGCTTAGCCGACAAATTATGTGAATTTTTTTTTTCTCTCTAGTTTTCAATAAGAAACATTCTATGAGTGATTTTCTATCTTCCTCTTTTCTTTTTTTTTATTCCCCTCAAATCCTTGACTTTTTTCTTAGTTTCGGAAGAGTTGTGAGTTTTGTGTGTTAATTTTGCAACCCATTACATCATGGTACATTAGTGGTCCAACCATCCGAAACCTATTATGGTGGTGGCTGATTATCCTATCTGCCACCATTAAGTCTGTCTTATTTTTAAGGTCTTTTTTTTTTAAAAAAAAAAAAAATCCTTTTCCATATGCATGGATGACGTGGCCCTTTTCTTGCCATTCATTACACATAAGCGTCTAGGATTTTAAGAATTATAAGCCCTCGCAATTCTTATAATTGTAAGGGACCTCGATATGCCACAAGTAGGCTAAATTTATAAAAGTTTATATATTCTTTTAGGGTTATTAAACGAACAAAGCCACTTGCGTAGAGGCTTGAGTTTGGCTCTATTATAGTCGTCTTCATCTCAGTTCATGTAATAAATAAGTCAATCGCAAATACTAACTATGATCAAACATTAAATCATGCAAAATTGGTTCATATAGTTTACTTAATTTGTAATAAGCTCCCTGTGATATCAAAATGTTCAGAGAGCTTCCAAGGTTATGCATAAATAGCAAATTACACCATGCTGTCAAATTCCGTCAAAAAACTTAACTGAGTTAAGTTCACTAGTTGTTGAGCTCATTTTACACCTCTAGATATAAGATTATATAAGTTAATCATAACCCGACTTATTTAATTAAACGGGTCAGACTCATCAACCTAAACACACTAATTTCATATTAGATTCATTTCGAATTCACGAATTATATAAAAAATTGCTAGCTCTAACCAACAGTCACCCTACTTGAAACTTGGAAGATGGACATTCATGGTTTTCACTTGTTTCTAGATTTTAATTTGTTTTGGCATTCATGTGAAAGGCCTTGCTATTTCAGTGTATATATATATTTTTTTTAAAAAAAAAAAGAAAAGAAAAAGAAAAAATTGGGCCCATTGCCCAATTTTAAGACAGGAATATTTAACAATTTTTTTTCATAAAAAAAAATGACATCAACAGAAAGCCAATTTGATTCATCATTTCCAATTTTATTAACACGTACAATATCTTTTTGGGCTGGACATGGAGAAGCACAATATTTAACAATTTTTTTTAAGAAAAAAAAATGACATCAACAGAAAGCCAATTTGATTCATCATTTCCAATTTTATTAACACGTACAATATCTTTTTGGGCTGGACATGGAGAAGCACAATATGAAACCCAAAAGATAGAAGAAACCCAAATCCCAGAAGAAGTCTCTTTACTTTAGGCATAGTCTTGAGAGGGTGGCAGAGGCTCATAGGAGCCAATAAAAATGCCTCCATATACCAGCCCAGCCAACCCTCCCCCAATAAGGGGACCAACCCAGTAGATCCAATTTTGGGAGAAGTCTCCGCTAACAACGGCCGGACCGAATGAGCGGGCCGGGTTCATCGACCCGCCACTAAATGGACCAGCAGCCAAGATGTTTGCTCCGACGATGAACCCAATTGCAATAGGTGCAATTATGCCGAGTGAGCCCTTTTTGGGGTCAGCAGCAGTGGCATAGACAGTGTAGACAAGTGCAAAGGTTATGACAATCTCCATCACCACGCCTTCAACTGCATTCATTCCTGAAGCAACTCCGTGTGTTGGGATGCTCTGCCAAATTCAAGGTCAAGTAAAAAACCTGGGTTACCATAATTTGTAACTTAACAAACACCAAGATTTGTTGTATAAGCATCGATATATATATATATATACACATTAAGCGTCAATTTCTTCTATTTTGGCTTTCAAAGAATAAATTTTAGGTGGAAACCTCAAAGATATTTTTTTTAATCTCTATTATTTGACAAAAATTATCACTCTATTTGTTAATGTATTTTGGTGGAGGGTTTTTTTTTTTTTTTTTTTTTTTTTTTGAAAAAGTGTCCTTATGTGACATAAAAATGAAAAATGTTTGTGTGTTTTGAGGAGCATGTTGTTTTTGTATTGTTTTTTAATGTTTTTATTTTGAGCACAGAAAATAAAGAGTTTTAAGAGCATTTGTTTAAAACTTTTATATTGTGTATATTTAGCTAATATGAGGCAAAAATCAAATCCATGACCTTGTCTTCTCCTTTATCTAAAATACATATTTTGCTTTTGATTAGCTACTTTTAAGTAAGCATTATGGCTTAAGTTGACTGCTGAGAATCCGGAGCTAAGTAAAATGTGGAACCTCTTACAACAGATCTTGGGTTAATCTTTCTCCTGGTGTTTATTTCTTCTGTGATGTGTTTTGACTTGGCTTGTATAGGTGTTAGTTGTAGTTTTGTTTATGCAGATTGTCTGATGCTGATCTTGTAGCTGGTTGTGTGATTGTTTCTTCTATCGTTGGTAGTTGTTGGTTCAGTGTTTTTTTTTTTTTAATTGGAGTGTAACTGTGTAAGCACCAATCCGCTTATGTATTTCTTTTTTTAATCATTTCTTTTTCCTATCTCTTAATGATTTAAGAAAATAAAATATATATATATATATATTAGAAAATAATATTTAAAGAAATAAATAATAAAATAAAAAATCTGTTAGAGTTTTTATTGAAAAAACTAATACGTAAAGAAAAAAATAATGATTTTTGATTAGCTAAAATGCATAACCTTATGCTCAAACAATTAGAGCCTACTTTTCAAGAAAGAGATTATTTTCCAAAAATCGCTCTCTTTTTTTTTTTTTTTTTTTTTTTTAATAGTGCCAACAAATACACCAATCTATTCATTAAATTTTATGACCAAATTATTTGTAATAAAATATTCTAATTTTCCCAAGAAATGTACCAGGCCATTAGTGACGAATTGGAAGGAGGAGGCAAGCAACAATGGAGCCAAGGCATTGGGCTATCCAATAGAAAATGCCAGTTAGGATGGTTATGTTGCCTCCCAGTGCCAATCCAAATGTGACAGCTGGATTCAAATGGCCACCGGAGATGTTGGCCGCAATGGACACCCCCACAAAAAGTGCAAAGGCATGGGCCACCGCCACCGCTACAAGGCCTGCAGGGTCCAAGGCTGCATCTGACGTGAGCTTACCTGTACAGATCGAAGATAACCGAGTGATCATTCTCAACAAAAACAATATTTCTAGCTATGAATTCGTTCTTTTTGTAAATAATTTTTTTTTTTTACCATTTGTTTTGACTTTTTTTATTTTTAGTAAATTCTCCATATAAATACAAATTTTTACGTGTTTTATTAGGTGCATGTCACCACACAAATTTTCTCTAAATTGAATAGGAGAAATTTTCTTTAATTCAGTCTATAAATTTATTATGTTTCCTTAGCATGTGAGAAACACATTATTTATAATTAGTAATGCTACTTTTCATACATTTTTATCACACCAGTTGACGTAACGTGTTTTAAATATCTTCTTATTACAGCCATTTAAATAAAAAAAGAAAAGAAAAAAAGAAATGCTACACCTACTCCCACGCTCTTACATGGCTTTTAAAATTATAGTTTGATCTAAAATTAAATAAATTTAATCATTTAATTATTTAATCAATACTATAACACTCATAATACTTAATTGAAATGAGAAGTAAATAACAGAATCAATATTTGAACTCAGAACCTTTAGTTCTGATACTATGTTAAATCACCGATTATTCAAAAAGCTTAAGCTGATAGAAACAGATAAATTTAATCATTTAATCAATACTTTAACACAATAAACACTTGACAGTATTATATACTAAATTAAATTAACAAAAAAAAAAAACTTTCAATTAACCAAACTTAGAGAAAATTTCTGTCCGTGCAATATGTGATTGTCGTTGCGATATGTTGAATCATGTTTGACGCACTTACGTACCGTAAGAAATGGCGGAACCGACGCCTGCAAAGACGAAAAGAAGGGTGGCAATAAACTCAGCCAAATAAGCCTTGAGAGACTCAACGTTGAAAGACTCTCCAAAATGACCAAAAGCCAACTTCACCATTTTCGCTGACTAGAAAAAGAAAGACGACGGATCAGCTCAAGAGTCGTCGTTAAAGAGATCTGCTTAATTAGATAGGCCTTAGAAATGTGCATGCATGGTTTATATAGTTAGTGGCTTAGTGCTACATACAGATCGAGAGGCTATATATGAAGAAAGGGCCATGGCCGGCACCGACCATGAATAATAAATGGGCGTTGTATGATTGGCTTTTGGTGCCTACCCACCGCCTTGTTTTGATAAACTATAGGCATTATGAGCGTAAGACAACCAACTTAACTACTAATTAATGGACAGACAACGACAATTTTAAAACATCTGGGAGATAAGCATGGTCTTGTAGGGACAGATAAGCATGTATGGATCCACTATGTTTAGAAATAATTGCAAATTATCTATTAATTAACGATAATATTAATGTTATATCTGTATGATTTCAGCAACCTCATTAATCTATGGATTAAGGATAATATTAAAATAAAATTTGGTCGGTCTTCAAAGTTCTCCAAGAAAATTATTTAGAACTATAATCATTGGAATCGATTTAGTTATAAAGGCTTGGTTGATTAGTGGAACTGTGGAATGGATTTGGTGTGATGCCTCGTTTGTTTCTTTTATATGAAAAATATTTAACTAAGGTTTGTCTGATGCCAATTAATCATTATGTCCGATTTGGGGTGAAACTAGCATTTGAAGTTTAGAGGGTAAACTAAAAAAATACAAAATTTAAGGGCTCAAAATTTAATTTTTAAGGGGATTATAAGAGTAATTTTTTTTTTTTTTTAAAAAAAAAACATGGTGGCACCATGTAGCTCCACCCGTGTCCGTTAGTGAACAAACATATAGGAGTACATTTTTGTTTCAAAATCTAGAAATTTATCCTTGTGCTACTTTTCAGTAGTGAATAGCTTCGTGCAAGTCTTTTTGTTTTTTTTGAAGTGTAAAATTTGATGCTGAAAACACCCCTTTGCATTTTTTTTTTTATAATAGTTAATAGATTAGAGCCGTAAATAAACAAAGTTACTTGTGAACTCGCTTGGACTAGGCTCGAACCCGACTCAATTATTAACAGGGCAATTCATGAGCACGAAACAAAGATCGATAGATCGATTATTAAAAACTATATACTCGTATAAAACTTGGCTCACAGGGACGAAACTAGAAAATGATATTGATGGGGATCAAGGCATGACTAAGTAATATATTAAGATAGGGGGATCAAAGCATAAATAACAGATATGTTAAAATTGAAGATTAAATCAATATATAAAAAATAAAATTAGATTCTATTTAGTGTTAAGAACATATAAGCAAAAGAAAATACACAAAACATCATTTCTTAATATATTTCAATTTTCAATTCAATTACCTGTCAAAATGGAATCCAAGTTTTTTTAGATCTCGAAAATCATTTATGAATCTATACTAAATTTCGCAACAATTTTTCTTTCGATATACAATATCAAAAAATAGTCAAAAATTTTCTTCAATTTTATTTTGAAGCCTAATTTTAACAATATTCATTCTTGAAAATGCTCGTTCTAATTGTTTTTTTTTTTTTTGGTAAAGATAGAAAAATAAAAAAAAAATAAAAATAAAAAAATAAAAAAAGAGGTGTTCTGGACGGTTGAAAACTGTCCAGAATTAAGTGTAAAACAGTCTAAAACATGTTCTGGACGGTTTTTTGATGACGGTTTCAAAAAGACTATATAAATTCGTATAGAGTTCGAATTCTAGACGGTTTGATCCAAACCGTCTAGAATTTTGGACGATTTCATCAAAATCATCTAAAATTAATACATATATTTTTGAAAAAAAATATTAATAATAATATTACATATTTCACATTTTACCTTCACCATCAAGTTCAATCTACTTATCCAAATACACTTCAAAACCAAACTATTCTATTTATCTAATACATAATCCAAATCCAAATGCACTTTACAAACCAAGAAAAAAAAACGTTTAACATAAATATAACTAATACATCAAAATAACGAACAATCTCCTAAAAAGTTATTTAAAACATATACAATCAATAAAAGTAACTAGATTGTCCTCAAAACATAAATTTATGTAAAATGTTTTAAACTTTAGTAGTCACGGCCAAACTCCCACACAATTTGACAACCTTAAAATATAAGCTTTCATCTCCCCTCTAGCTCCAGCTTGTGCAGTTGACAACCTGCAATTTAATACATAAAATAAACATTAAATTCAAAGCACGTGCATCCACTTAATAGTATTTTAAGAGTTAATTAATCCAAAAATAAAATTAAACAATTAAACACACCCAACAAAAATACTACATTACTACTTCAATTAAATTTACATCAACAAATAACCAATATTGGCATTAATTTGTACATCAAATAAGTCTGACCTATCAGCAAACCAATAACATATGACAACAAGGATTGCACGCCAAGCTCATAAAATCCATGTTTTCTATTAATGATCAAGTTCAAATACAACATAACCAATAATGACAAACAACACCAAAGATTAGTGCAATTTTGTTATTTAATAAATAAGATTAATGCAGTGTTTACAATACACTTCCTATTAACAAACTCATTCTGTCAGTTTTTAAAAGCGTAACGTTTTCTTCTTCCCTTTCCAGAACTCCCTCTCACTCTCTCCTCTAAATTTCTCTACCATCTCGTAAGAGTTCCTCCCATCAGTGAAAAGGACCTTGTTTTATACAAAACAAAGGGGAATTTTTTAGAGGTAAGGTGTAACCTAGAATATTCATACATGTCCATACCGAGTCGATTTCATGCAGACCATACTTCAATTTATTTTTTGTTTATTTTCTCTCTCCATATCTGGTGCTTGTTAGATTCTGGCGCGTCTGCATGCACTTGATCCCAATTTGGTGCGCTCGAGCCTCTGTATGCTACGTTCCAACCCTTTGCTATTTCAGTGATGTGTTCGAGCCTCTATATGTCGCACTCGAGCTCTTTGCTGTTTCAATGATGTGCTCGAGCCCTTTGCTACTTTAGCTAAAGTGTCTTAAGCCCAACATCAATGGAAATGCTTACATTTTTCCAAAGAACCTAAAAATAAGATAAAACTCAAAAACAACACAAAAAATTATAATATAATGAAACTAAAAAATTAACATATGCGAGTTAAAGGGTTTGAATATGTAACATTCAACTCTTATCAACCTCCTTTAGTGAGGTTCTGATCATATTCAACCTCATCACTAATCTTATCTGCATCATCACTACAAGTATCACAATCATCACCAACTACATTAGCATCATTGTCATGTTCATCATCCTCTCTCTATCACCTTCTTCCTCATGATTTTCATCAATCCGAGTCTCACATTCTACACTATCAGTGTTAGCATTTCTTCTGGAGGGTTCAACTGCAGAATTGCCATCATCCACATCAATATCAAATAGATCTTCATTATCACTAATCTTATCTGCTCACCAAGGATCATTCAAATAAACCATAACTACATCTTCATCATCTTTTTCATAATCCTCATCATTACCTCCCCCATCCCCAAAAGACACTATGTATAATTGTACAATAGAATGCCCACTATGGAAAGCACACATAAAGAGCACATCATGGTCAGATGTTATTAGATACAAACCATTAACTAGACTTTTTTAAGGTCTTAAAAGTACATTAAATCTCCTAACCTGTACCCATATTCTTTACAAATATCTTCCAAATCAAAGTATGACAATTTATCAGGGTCAATACTATCTTTATAGACTGCAACTTGACCACCCAAAATACTCACAGTCAAACAACCTATCGAACCTACCCTCATAACGAACCTCAAACACCAAATTGGAAGACCCCATCCTACATGGTTAAATTAATAAAATACAATAAGTAGTGTTACTTCCATTATAATAAAAAACAAGACATTTAGGGATAAATTAGTGTTTGACCAAGCGAGACAACAGAAAGTAACATTCAACAAGCATATGTGCCAAAGTTGAAACAACTTGGGGACTATTAGTGTTATTGCAAAGCACATGGACCCAACAACACACATAGCAAAATATGTACAAAGAGATTAAAATAGTGAACAACGTCACACACGTGAAAGCAACATTTCAAGAAAACTCATGGCAGCATCTATCAACGTCACAAAACAAAGCATTCATATGGTATACGGAGTTTAGGAAGGAAAAAAATAATAGAATTACAGATCTAAACAATATAAACCCAAAACCCCCAAATTTGCACATAACCCTAATTTTAGAATATGACTTTTTTTTTTTTACACACCTCTGATTGCAAATATGTTAATCAGTAGCCTTATTTTCCTTATCAGATGATGACCTTTTACAAAAACAGCAACCAGGAACACTTTTCAAATTCGAGGTTTTGTATTGCTTGCTTTGGACTGGACAAAGAAGACTTGGTTGAAGATAACCTTTGACTTTTAGTAAAATGTCTGATAAAGTTAATGTAATGACCTGCCCCACCGACACAATATTGTTCGTTTTTGGCTCTCCCGAAACCAAACTTCCTAAGAGGTCACCCATCCTGGTACTACTCCAGCATAAGCACGTTTAACTGCGAAGTTCTGATAGGTTCATGGCCATCACGGCTTAAAAACGCGTTGTGTCATGAATGATGCGACTATGCATATATGCACATCTCTATCCCCAGGCAATGTAGGACGCCAGAATCACCCCCTCTTAAGACCTAGCATCGTCACTGGCAACCCTCATGGGCTTGTGCACGCTCTCCTCATCTCAGGCTGGGCAATGGCTCTGATACCATATATAACGACCCACCCCACTAATACAATATTGTCAACTTTTGGCTTTCCCGAATCAAACTTCCCAGGAGGTCACCCATCCTAGTACTATTCCAGCATAAGCACGCTTAATTGTGGAGTTCTGATAGGTTTATAGCCATCATGGCTTTAAAACGCGTTATGTCATGAATTATGCAACTATACATATATGTGCATCTCCATCCCTAGGTGATGTGGAACGTCATAGTTAAAGTGTCTTGGGAGTGGGTAATCTTAAGACACTCAATGTTAGCGTGTTAAACGAGTAAGTGGGGCGAGGGTACATTGGACTTGTCACATGTGGACTCGGGGGTAGAAAGGGGAAAAAAGCGGCAAAATACGCACATTGTGATATTTCCGTTAGATGAGACGGCAGAGGCTAACAGATTGGTTGAATTGAAAATTTTTTAAACTTCGATAAGGTGCATTGCATATTTTCAAATATTGGAGGCGACATTGAAAAACAGTTCAAACTTTGGGAGGTTAAAGTGCATTTTCTCCTTTATTTTATAAAAGATTGTGAATTCTATATTGTGATCATTGAGAATTTAAATGAATATAGATTATTAAGGTATTTTGACAATTTGTGTAAAAATGATCAATTTTATTATGCATAACTAACTTTTTGATTATGTAACGCCCCAAGAATTTAACCAACTTGTAATTAAATTCATGGTTATCCTTCAAGCCTTAACTGTCCAAATTAAGATTCAGAGATACCCTTATTCTTTTTGGGAAGAGAATTTGCAAAATATATGCTTGAGGATCACCATATATACAGTCTTCACATCTAATTGCTCAAGATGTAGATTTTCTGCCGCCACAATTCTCAGTACCAGTCTGATGGTTGTCATCTTCACCACTGGTGAAAATATGTCGGTGTAGTCAAAAACTTCCTTTTGTTGAAAGCCCTTGACAACCAATCTCACCTT
Organism: Betula pendula; assembly: GCA_900184695.1. NCBI lineage: Eukaryota > Viridiplantae > Streptophyta > Magnoliopsida > Fagales > Betulaceae > Betula > Betula pendula. The sequence continues at coordinate 1,230,493 of FXXK01000121.1, read as the reverse complement.
GTAGCGCTTGCTACCATCATGCTCACCCTTTATTCTATACACCCACTTGTTATGTAAATCCTTCTTACCTGCTGACAACTCAGTTAGCTCCCAAGTCTGGTTAGTCATCAATGAGTCCATCTCATCCTTCATGGTTAACTCCCACTTGGTTGAATTTTCAACCTGCAAGGCTTCATCATATGTCTCTGACTCACCATCATCTGTCAACAGAATGTAGAACAAGGAGGGTGAATAACGCTGTGGAGGTCTAATGGTTCTTGTAATCCTTCAAACAGCCGTTGTAGGTGTTCTCTGCTTAATCTGTTGTTCTTCAGTTTCTTCAACTTCAAGATCTTGTTCAGCTTTTGGATCCTCATCAACTTCTGAATTTCTTCTTTGAGCTTCACCATTAGAAATCTCATTCAAGCTGATAAAATCAGGCTTTTCAGCCTCTAACTCTGCATTGACTGATTCTGCATTCAAACTGTCCTTGTACACAGCCACTTCATTAAAAGTAACATTCCTATTTCTAATGATCTTCCGATTTTGATCATTCGACACCCGAATGCCTCATCCTCGTAGCATCTAACTTGCTACAAGCATCAGATTTAATGTAGACATATGAGACACAACCAAAAACTTTCAAGTGAGAAAGATTTACCTCATTTCCACTCCAGACTTCTTCAGGTAGTTTGTGGCCCAGAGGAACAGAGGGTTCTCTATTTATCAAGTAAGCAGCAGTACTCACTGCATCCGCCCAGAAGGTTTTTGATAACCCAGCATGCAACCTCATACTCTTTGCACGCTCATTGAGGGTTTTGTTCATGCGCTCCGCGACGCCATTCTGTTATGGTGTCCCTGGGATAGTTTTCTGCATCTTAATCCCATTTACCGCGCAGAACTGTTTAAATCCCCCGTCTTCATATTCTCCTCCATTGTCTGATCTTAGACACTTCAATTTCAAACCAGTTTATGTCTCTACCATAGTCTTCCACTTCTTAAAAACTTCAAATACATCAGATTTTTGCTTTAAGAAGTAAATCCATACCTTTCTAATTGAATCATCTATAAATGTGATATAGTACCGCGAGCCTCCAAGAGATGCCACTGGAGAAGGATCCCACAAATCCGTGTGTACCAACTCCAATTTCTCATGCTTCGAAGTTCTGCCAACATTCATAAAACTCACCTTCTTCTGCTTCCCTAGGATGCAGTCTTCACACAAATCAGATTCAATTGACTTCAGTTCTGGTAGTTTTCCCTTTAACAGCAACACCTTCATCCCTTTCTCGCTCATATGCCCAAGCCTTAGGTGCCATAGTTTAGAGTCACCCTTTGCAACTGCAACTGCAACTGTATCTCTCAGATTAGTAGTCAAATAGAGAGTACCTATTTTATATCCGCGAGCCAAGAGTCTGGCTCCCATGCATACTTTCTACTGACCACCGTGGAATTTTATGGCATGCCCTTCTTCGTCAAGTTGTCCCACTGAAATCAGGTTCTTCTTCAGCTGTGGGACGTATCTGACCTTTTGTAGCTTCCATACCGAATCACTGTGGACTCTGATGCGAACATCGCCCATGCCCACGATATCTAAAGGCGTTCCGTCAACCAAGTACACTTTCCCGAAATCTCCAGCAACGTAGTTTTCGAGTACTTCACAGATCGCAGTGGTATGAAAAGAGGCTCTCGAGTCCATGACCCAAGAGTCAAGAGGACTGTCAACAGAGAGAATTAGTGCATCCTGTATTTCTTCTGTTGCCACGACGTTTGCGGAGTCGTTACCAATCTTCTTGCTTGGTTCTTTGCAATTTGTCTTGAAGTGACCAGTCTTGCCACAATTCCAACACTCTAGCTGTCGTCCAGATCTGGATTTGCTTTTACCCTTTCTGGATTTTGATCTGCCCCTGCCAAAGTTCCTGTCTTGTACTCTACCTCTTGTCTCGAGGTTTAGGGCTGCACCAGAAGTCGAGGTTTCACCGGCATCTTTTCTCCGAACTTCCTCGCTTAGAATCAAATCCTGTATGTCTTCATAACTAAGCTTGCTCTTCCTTGCAGAATTGCTCACAGCCATCCGCACAGCTTCCCAGCTATTTGGCAACGACGCCAACACAATCAAAGCACAAATCTCATCATCAAAATCAATATCTACTGAGGATAATTGATTTGTGATGGTGTTGAACTCATTGAGAGGATGCGCTACCGAGGCTCCTTCAGCCATCTTTAGGTTGAACAACTTCTTCATCAGGTGCACCTTATTGTTTGCCAACGGTTTCTCATACATACTTGACAATGCCGCCATCAGACCTGCAGTGGTCCCTTCACAACGTTGTGTGCTACTGATCTTGACAACAATAACCTAATAACTGTCAGGGCCTTTCGATCAAGTAGGGCCCAATCGCTATCGTACATATCGTCTGGTTGCTCCCCAAAAAGAGGCAGATGTAGTTCCTTCCCATAAAGTACATCTTCAATTTGCATCTTCCAATATGCAAAATCTGTGCCATCAAATTTTCTGATTTTTTCTGCTTTAACATCTTCTCCTGCCATCGCTCCCACTCGAACCAAAAAGTTCTGATACCAGTTGTTAAGAAATATATCTTATTTTTCCCAAGACCTGTGAGATGCGAATAATAAGAAGATAGCAAAACAATCACACACGACACCAAGAATTAAGTGGTTCGGCTTAACAAGCCTACATCCACTGTTGGAGACGACCCGGAGAAGTTCACTATCAAAAGATAGAGTACAAAAGTAACAGGGAGAAAAATCACTCAAAACCCAAAGCCCCAATACACCCGTATCTCACCCTCACACAACAGAGGAAAAAATAACAATTGGAACTCTGCAATTTTTTCTTCTCCCTATGCACAACCCCATGCGTTCTCCACCTTTCTTTTTTTTTTTCTCTCCCTTTCTTTTTCTTTTTCCCTTTCTTTTCTCTCTCTTTTTCTTGCTCACTGCCGTGACTTCAATTTGTTTGGCTTGATTTACCAAAGGGCTTAACAACACCTTTATATAGCCCATAGAGTCGGTTGAAACAATTCCATATAAGGCTTGGAGTGGGAAAAAAAAAACCAAGAGTTCAAGGAATACAAATCCACCTAGAAGAAAGAATAAACCATGGACCCACTTGATAATTCAAGCCACACACGTTAACACAACGGGGGCTGATGACGGCACAGGATGAGCAAGCCAAAGGAATGGTGCAGTTGTTGGTGGCACGTTTGGAAGGTTGGGTCCGCTACTTTCTGCAGCTAGGGTGGGCGGATTTGTGGCTGGTCGACGGTGGTTTAGTGGGGTGCCGATGTGGATGAATTTTGAGTCGTTGGGGTTGACTGAAAAGGGTGACGGTTTGAGGCGGATTTGAGGGCTAGCAATGGTGGGTATGGATATTTGAGTTTTTTTTTTGCATGATAGTGGTTGCTGGTTGGGACTGAGTTCTTAGGACAAATTTTTGGTACACATCACTCATCTCTCCTCTGATAGTGCGTACCTGATACAGAAGTTCAAGAACCCTATCATCTCGTTGTTGTTGGGTCGTCATGGATCGGTGATTGCTATAGAAAACAATCGGTCTTGTTCTGATACCACTTGATGCAAACTTACTAGTAATAAAATAATAAAAATGATAAATTTGCTACTTCGAGAGAGCCATGATCTCCAATGGCTACTTCGAAAGAGCCTTGACCTCCAAAACACAGCAAAACTGTATTCTAAATAATATTCAATTCATAGTTTATTATTGATAATTTCTCCTTTAAATAGACGAATTGATTACATAAGAGACCAATTAGGTCTTGACTTTAAAATTGTATTATAAACAATATTCAATTCATAGTTTATTATTAATAGTTTCTCCTTTAAATAGACGAACTGATTACATAAAAGACCAATTAGGTCTTGACTTCTATGACTATGACGACTCTAGTAAGGAAATAATATATTTCTTATTAGACTATAAAATAAATGTAGAACATAAATGAAGATTTACTCCTTATTAGTCTCTAACTCAATTCTCAAGAAAGATTATATCAGTGGATTTAAGCTTGTTAAGCTGAACTACTTAAATCTTGATTTCATGTATAATTATTTTTTGCTTTCTCCTTATTATTTATATCTCACAGGTCTTAAAAAAATAAGATATATTTTCTAACAACCGGAACTAAGTAGAATGTCAAAACCACTCACAAAAGATAATGGGTTCGTCTGTCTGCTGATGTTTGTTTTTTCTGTGATGTGTTTTGACTTGACTTGTATAGGTGTTAGTCGTAGTTTTATTTTTGCAGATTATCTGCTACTGATCTTGTAGCTGGTTGTGCGATTGTTTTTTCTACCGTTGGGTAGTTGTTGGTCCAGTTTTTTTACTGGTGTATTTCCTGTTTGATTGTTCTTCTATAAAGATTTCATTCATCAAAATAAATAAAAAAATAAAACAAAAATAAAACACTATAGCTTATGTATTCTTTTTTTAATCATAATTCTCTATTCTCTCTCTTTTTGCTATATTTATTTCTCTCTCTTATCACTGGGTGATTTAAGAAAACAATAAAAAAAAAAAAAAAAAAAAACTGAAAAGCTAAGTTCACCATTTTCGCTGACTAGAAAAAGAAAGACGACAGATCAGCTCAAGAGTCGTCGTTAAAGAGACTGCTTATATAGGGCTTAGAAATGTGCATGGTTTATATATATAGTTAATTAGTGCTACATTATACATACTGAGAGGGTAAGAACTATGAAGATAGGGCCATGGCCGGCACCGACCATGAATGAATGGGCGTCGTGTGATTGGCTTTTGGTGCCTACCCACCGCCTTGTTTTGATAAACTATAGGCGTTATGAGAGTAAGACAACCAACTTAACTACTAATTAATGGACAGACAATGACAATTTAAAAACATCCGGGAGATAAGCATGTTTGTAGGGACAGAATATTACCAAAGTGAGCTACCGTTACATTAATTAAAGATGGAGTGACATTTTTTTTTTTTTAATAAAATTTTCTAGAAATGGGCTACAGGGGGAAAATGGATTGACATTAATTAAAGATGGAGTTCTGATATCCCTTTCAGAATAGGATCGCTACATTTCAAATAAAGATTGGTTTAGGTGCAGTAAAAAAATAGAAAATTATAAAAGATTTTTGTAATTTTTTCAACCGTTTATATATAATTTTAAGTTTTTAATGAGAAAAAGAGAAAATGTGGAATTTAATTTAGACCGTTGAAAAAATACGAGAGACCTTTGTAGTTTTTTTTTTTTCAGACCACGTAAACCAAATCTTTCAAATAAAATGGAAATGAGTCATTTAAAAATTTTAAATGACGTGATACCATATATATTGTAAGTTACAACAAAACAAAATCTTAACTATAAATGACTTATCCCTATTTTCTCATAATTCAATTTAATAAATACAAGTGCTTAAATAATAATAATTTTTCTTACATATATAGAGAGATTATTTTTCTAACGGCTTAGGATCGTCTTCATAGACTTCATTTGACCCTATATAGAGAGAATTTCGTTCAAAGATTTATGACAAAATGATAGTAATACACCATGCACGAAAACCATACCATTTTCTGGCAATTTTTTTCTTCGTGAATCGTAATATATTCATGGCCATTTTACCATATATTTGAGTGAGGAAGGATTCTTAATTTCTCATCATACTTCATGCATGGATTTACTATGTTCAGAAGAAAAAGTACACGTGTCTACTTTCATCGAGATTTGAGAAATAATTGCAAATTATCTATGAACGATAATGTTATATATATCTGTATGATTTCAGCAACCTCATTAATCTATATATGGATTAAGGATAATATTAAAATAAAATTTGGTCGGTCTTCAAAGTTCTCCAAGAAAATTATTTAGAACTATAATCATTGGAATCGATTTAGTTATAAAGGTTTGGTTGATTAGTGGAACTGTGGAATGGATTTGGTGTGGTGCCTCGTTTGTTTCTTTTATATGAAAAATATTTAACTATGGTTTGTCTAATGCCCATTAATCATTATGTCTGATTTGGGGTGAAACTAGCATTTTAAGTTTGGAGGGTAAAACTAAAAAAATACAAAATTTAAGGGCTCAAAATCTAATTTTTAAGGAGATTATAAGGGTATTTTTTTAAACAAACAAAATTTTTTTAAAAAAAAACATGGTGTCACCATGTAGCTCCACCCGTGTCCAATAGGAAACAAACACATAGGAGTACATTTTTGTTTCAAAATCTAGAAATTTATCCTTGTGCTACTTTTCAGTGGTGAATAGCTTCGTGCAAATTTCCTTTGGAAATATTTGTTTGCTACTCACTTTTTTTTTTTTTTTGTAAGTGTAAAATTTGATGCTGAAAACACCCCTTTGCATTATTTTATAATAGTTAATAGATTAACACTAAAAATGAACAAAGCTACTTGTAAACTCGCTCGGGTTCGGCTCGACTCGGTTATATGCTCGACTCAATTATTAAAAAGGCCGTTTGTGAACACTAAACTATGATCAATTATTAAACAAGACATACTCGTATAAAACTTAGCTCATATGGACGGAACCAAAAAATGAGTTTAATGGAGGCCAAAGCATGAATGAGTAATATATTAAGATATATGACCAAAATATGAATAATAAATATATTAACATCGAAGATTAAATCAATATATAAAAGTAAAATGAGATTCAATTCAGTGTGAAGAACATATAAGCAAAAGAAAATACACAAAATATTGTTTTTTAATATAATTCAATTACCTATCAAAATGAAACCCAAGTTTTTTTAAATCCCAAAAATCATTTATTATTGAATTTGTATTAAATTTCTTAACAATTTCTCTTTCGATGTATAACATCAAAAAAATTAATTAAAAATTGTTTTCAATTTTATTGTGAATCTAATTTTAACAATATTCATTCTTGGAAATGCTCGTTCTAATTGGTAGTATAAAATAAAAGTCTAATTGAATCAATAATGTTGTTAATAAAGGGAGAGATACGCCAGTCGTGAGATAAATGTGGTTGAATCATAGTAAAGACAACCATCTGAGAGTCGCCTTCAAAGATGACTTTTTTAATTGTACACAAGAAGCTAAAGAGGTTGCCACGTGGACAACAATAGCTTTTCCAAAATTTGGACTGCAAGAAGGATTAATCTCAAACATCATTTGGATAATATGGCCCTAGTGATTACGACAGACTGTAGCTTGAGCTGAATGTGATTTCCGGATAGCTGTATCAAAAGTGATCTTAAACTAAGAGTCTGGAGGAGGGATCCATTCTTCAGCTGGGGTAGGCTTTTAAGCCCAAGTAGCTATATGCTCAGAAGAAATCTTGTTGATTTTATCTGAGATGAACAAGGCATTAAAGAGGAAACCTTCATAGTAGGCCTTGTTTCTATAGAACCATAACAGATCATTGAGTACTGCAGCAAAAATCTAAAATTTATGGATATCTATATTGGGGATGCCAAGGAAATAACCTGGAGAAATGATTAATTTGACTCAATCCTACATATTGGGTAAGATGAAAGTCAAAGAGTCCAAGGGCCACTGGGAGTTTCTCCATATCACTCTAGCAATATCACATTGAAAGAACAAGTGTTGTAATGAATCTTCAGCAACTTGACAAAGAGGACGTACAGAGCTTGAAAGCGTGGAATGAAGTGAAGCTGCCTAGTTTGTTGCTGGTTGGCAAAATGTTCCAAGTAATTTTCCAAAGAAACAGCTTATAGATAAATAAGCTGAGTTGGTTGTGAATTTCCCTGATTGTGAAGGTGTTCAGATATAAGCAGGCTTTGGGTTTTCCATAATCTTGAGAGCCAATATTGCATTAACAGATATCTCATCAAATATCGAACGAATAAGAGAAGATTTCCATTGCAGAGAGTCTAGCTAGATTAGATCAAAGATAAGCAAAGAGGGCACACATCGACTATCTAGGCTTCTGGGGAGAGGTTTAAAAGAAGGTAAGGTGGGAATCCAAGAAGTTGTCCAAATTGGGAGAGTGGAAAATCTTGAAACTTGGGAGACTAGGGTTGGGTATCGGTTAATTTGGTGTCGGTAGAGCCTATTTCGACTATTGAACTGAAATTTTCGGTTAAACGGTTAATTATCGGTTGGTTAAGCAATTAAGCGGTTAATTATCGGTCGGTTAAGCGGTTAATTATTGGTCGAGATCGTGCTGAGAGAGAGAGACTGTGACTCTATGAGAGACTCTGAAACTGAGAGAGAGAGAGACCTTGATTCGTGACTATGAGAGACAGAGAGAGAGTTTGGAGTCTTTAGACCTGCTGGTGCATGTTGGACGGCCTAGACCTGTTGGTGCGTGCTAGAGTTGGACTTGCTAGTGCGACGCGAGGAAATGAGGAGATTGAGAGTCTGAGACAATGGGTGGGTGGGTGTAACCGTGTAGGGTTAGGGTTACAAAAAGTGAAAAAAAAACTAAAAAAAAATCAAAAACGTGGCATTTTGATTAAAAAAAATTATAAACTTTCAAAACGATATCGTTTTGGTTAAAAAAAATTAAAATATATATATATATATAATATTATATGTGTGTGTTGTGTGTGTGTGTGTGTGTGTGTGTGTGTGTGGTGTGTGTGTGTGTGTTGTGTGTGTGTTGGGTTCGGTTAATTCAGTTAACCGATTAAATAAAATTTATACCGATTAACCGATTTAACCAAAATTTCGGTATAAATTTTTATACCGATTACCGAACCGATAACAATCGGTTACGGTTCGATGGCGGTCGACAAAGAGTCAGTAGGCGGTTAACGGTTAATTTGCCCACCCCTATTGGAGACATACATTTGCAGAGAGCAGAGGTTTACTGCGAAGAATTCCTTTCCAAATCATAGAGGCATTGGTATGAGGAGATGTAGAAAAGAAATCTCCATACTTTATATATTTGGTACGACATTGTTGAACCTAGAGACTATCTTGATTGGTTAGGAACTTCCAACCAAGTTTTGCAATCAGAGCAGAATTCATAGTTGACATTTTATGGAACCCGAGGCCACCATGAGATCTTGGGAGGCATATAGATTACCCGGATTTAAGAGATAGATTTCTTGTTTTATCCTTTGAAAAACCTCACCAGAAGTTTTTGAAAAGTTTATCCAAAGTTGAACAAATGTTATCTGGAAGAAGGACTGATAAGCCTTGAATGTTATGCATTCAAGCCCCTTAACTCGCATTTGTTAAACCTTAGTCATTTTGTAATATAAATTTTTGTCGTGTTTTTGTGTTAGTTAGTACTTTCAGGTCTTATGGTGAATGGGCACTCTACATCACGGATTTCCTCAAATTATGCTGATGGACTCAGACTTGGCTCGAGCGACATCATCATTTGGCTCGAGCTAAATATACTCAACTTGGCTCGAGCGATATCATCATATGGCTCGAGCGAAGATGTCCCCACATGGCTCGAGCGAACTCATAACTTAGCTCGAGCGAAATCGGTCACACCAGAATCAGATTTGAGATCTGCACTCGATTTGGGGAGAGATATGTTCCTAAAGATGGGGTCAAGCACAGATTCACCTCTGAGATCCCTCAAATGGTGGTTTTGACTCCATATCCTCGCAATGAGGGATTGGGAAGACTAAATCCCTTAGTTTAAGGGATTGGATGGTGATTTTTAGGGATTGAAGGTGGATTCAAATAGGTGTTGGACCTCTCATCCAAAGGGTCGATTCTTCTGAGAACAAGCACGAATTAGGGTTCTAAGTTCATACAGAGAACGTCCAGCAGCTCACAACATTCAAGGAATGGATTTCTCTAATGCAATAGAGAATTCCATATCCTCCATGAGTAGCTAATTTCTTATTCATAGGAATTGATGTAGCCCTTTCCAAATCCATGGTTTGATTGTATTGTATTTTGGGAATTTCAATATATGAGTGATGATTGCATAGCTTAGAGTTTTACAAAAACATTTGTAATCGATTCAATGCTCATACTTGTTCTTAATGAAAATTCTATCTTGTCTATAAGAAGTTTATTTGTCTTGAATGAAATCAACATTTCTACTTTCTGTGATTATAGGAATGATAGCTATGCAATGGTACGTTTTGACATAAAATCAAGGGATTAGATAGGCCATGCCTAGGGAAGATGATCCGTACTACATCTTAGATTAGTGTAACGTAGGTAGACGGATCATGCCAACCGAAGATGGGTTATACTCATTTCTTGATAATGTGTATGCTCATTAGAAGGTTTTATAGGCCATACCTAGGGAAGACTGATCGTACCACAACTAGAGTTTAGGTGGACGATTCGTGCCAACCGAAGATGGGTTATCATCACCTTCTAATTAAAGTGTTTTCTTGTCGATGTTGTCATATGGTTGACACCCATTATGCACATCATATCACACACGTAGTGAGAATCCCATATGAATACAATCTGCCATTGGTGTGAGGTTTGTGGTGAAGTCATATTCCTATGTTTCTTTCCTTATATTTCATTACGTGTTTAAGCTTTAATTTAGTTTTCAAAACAACCAAATATTTTTCTGAGTTAGATTAGAATTAATTCTGAGTATTTGATAAGCATCTAATCTAAAAACAGTCATTGAGGTTCGACACCCTCCACATAGCCCTATCCTATAAGGATTCGTTCTATTGCGAGTGGTCTTTTTATTATTGATTCGTAAAATCCACATCAAGGACTGTACTCATAGTATATGCAGGGATAGTAGAGGCAGTAGCTCTAATTAGAACCGTCCTACCAGCTTGAGATAGAGTTTTTGCCTTCCAACCAGTTATTTTCTTCAAAGCCTTGTCCACAATAGGTTGGAAAGCGTATTTTTTAGATTTCCCTATAATCAGAGGAAGCCCCAAGTAATAAGGAGATGATGAAATAGGCTTGTAGGGAATAATACCACTGATACTATGGATCGAAGTAGCAGATGTATTTTTACTGAACAGGATAGTAGATTAGGAAACATTCACAGCTTGCCCCGACCATCCACAGTAGTCCTCCAAACACACCTTGATAACTGAAGCTTCAGCAAAGGTAGCTTTGGCAAAAATAATAAGATCGTCAGCAAACATAAGATGTGTAATTGGAAGATTATTTCGAGAGATAGAGATTCCTTTTAGAAGCCCCAATGATTCTTGTTTGAGCAAAATTCTAGATAAAGCTTCAGATCCAAGAATAAACAAAAATGGGATAAAGGATCACCTTGCCGAAGACCTCTCTTGGGAGTAAAATGTCCAAATGGGCTACCATTAATTAGGATACTAGAGGATGGAGATATAATGCAAATCCTTATCCAGTTGATCCAAATAGGACTAAATCCTAATTGATTCATGATGGAGAATAGAAAGGACCATTCCATGTAATCAAAAACTTTTTCCATATCTATCTTGACAGCCATGAGACCACCCCTTCCTTTTTTATCCTTTAAAGAATGGAATAATTCATGTGCCATAATCGAATTATCTTGAATGTTTCGCGCAGGGACAAAAGCAGATTGATAAGGAGAGATAAATTTATGGAGATAGAGCTTGAACATGTTGGCAAGGATTTTTGAGATGATCTTGTAAATGATGTTACAAAGACTGATGGGTCGGAACTGGTTGACCGAATGGGCTCCACTTTGTTTCGGGACCAGAACAATATATGTGTGGTTTTGCTCCTTCAGAAGGTGGCTTCTTCTAAAGAAATCCTAGACACTCCCTAGTACAAGATCCTTCACAGTAGTCCAGTATTTTTTATAGAAAAGAGCTGTGAATCCATCTGGACCAGGGGCTTTTGTAGATCTGATACTTGAAAGGGCATTAAAAATTTCCTGTTCAGAGGGGATATCACACAGAGAGATATTATCATCTAGAGAAATACAATTATCAAATAAATTTAGAAAATCCTCATTAATGATAGGCTGAGAAGAGGAGAATAAGGAGGAAAAATGTGATGTGAAACTACCCCCAATAGAAACTTTGTCAGAGATCCAAGCACCATAAGAAGTTTTCAAATAATCTATAGAGTTTCGTCTTATCAGAGTAAAAGCATTAAAAAATTTGGTATTAAAATCTTTACAGGTAAGCCAAGTCTCACAAGATTTATTCTTCCATATTAAGGCCTCTTGGGCCAAGAGTTCATTGATTTCCACTTTGAGAGCAAGTTCCAATTGGTAGTGGTTGTCCAAACTAGGCAGTTGTTGTACAACATCAAGTTGACTAGAAAGGAAAGTGATCCGAGATTGAATGTGACCAAAATGATTCTTATTCCAAAATTTAAGAGCATACTTGGTGTTCTTTGAAGTCTTGGACAAAATGAATGCAGGATTGCCAACCACGTTAATAACCCAAGCCGAAGAGATAATATCATTACATTGTGGATGGGTTGACCAAAATTCTTCAAACCTAAAAGGCTTAGGTAGAAAGACAGATGGGGTAATAGTGTCAAGAATTATGGGGTTGTGATCAGAGGAATAGGATGGTAAATGTAAAATGGAATAAGCTGGAAAAAGCTTGATCCAATCAATATTAGTAAAGCCTCTATCTAGCCTTTCCTTAATAAGACTAACACCTTCTCTATTATTAGACCAGGTATAGGGGTTACCTATAAAGCCCAAATCAACTAAACCATGATGATTAATAAAATTCTTAAAATGATCAAGAGAAGAGCATGCGTAAGGACGGCCTCCAGTTTTCTCAGATTGATCTAAAATTTTGTTAAAGTCCCCAATGCATAACCAAGGAGCTACAAAATTATCACCACCAACAGTAATAGAATCCTAAAAACAGCTATCAAATTTTCTATAAGGAGGCCCATAGAGACATGATAAAATCAAGGGGGTATGGGGGGATCAGAATAACACCAAGCACTTATTATATTAATATCAGTTAAAAAGCATTCCAGCTCTACACCATGACGCCAAGCTAACAAAAGACCACCCTTAGAACTGGATGGTGGGACATGCGTCATCAAAAAGAAACCCAAAGTGTTTAGAATATTACATGCAACTGTTGGAATAGTTTTGATTTATGTGAGGAACACAATATCAGGAGAATGCTTTCGAACCTTGACCTTCAGAGCTTGAATTGTAGAGGCACGGGCCAACCCTCTACAATTCCAAGATAATATTTTCATTGATGGGGAGGTGGCCTATGCTGGCCCACCTCCTTGTCCACAGCAGAGTCCGGGATGCTAGAAACAGAAATATCATCATCATAGATAGTTGACATAAATAAAGGCCGGCTTGTGGGAGCTTTGGAGAAACGCCGAGAGAGGGCAAGAGGGCTAGCCATAAGAGCTTGTGTAGAAGTAACCACCTGTCGGGGCAATCCAGAAATACTGTCCTTCTTGCACAGTACACCATAAAAGGCCAACAAAGATGTAGACTACAAATCAGGGGTAGAAATGACATGCACCTCAGAGGGGAGGCTCTTAATATTATGATCCATACTAGAGCTTAAGGAAGGCATTGAATGCTTCAGAGCAGTAAGAGAATCAGTCACCATAGACATTTGAGAGGCTAGGCCATGTTCTAAATGCTTCAATTTTTTTTTTTTTTTTTTGTTTAAACAAAGAGGCCAAGGTAGCTTCATCCTCAGGAATTACTAGCCGCTTCTTACTCTTAAAAGCAGACTGGATATGAGGCGAAAGGGGTGGGGAAGGTGTGGGTGGCAGAGGCGAGGAAAGGGTGGGTTGGGGAGGTGAGGAGGGTTGGACAGATGAGGGTGTTCGGCTATAGGGATGAAACCTGGTAAGGCTTGGGGCTTGATACAGTTTTTTCCTGGGGCTTTGGGTTTGGGTTGGTTGTGGGGTAAAGGAGGGATAATGGGCTGGGTGGGGTGTGATAAGGGGGAGGTGGGCTTATCTAGAAAGGTTGGGGAGGATTGAGTCCAGGCCAAACTGAAGGGTTAGCCCATTTTGATATAAATTCTAGAAAATGGGCCAGATGCTTGAAAATAGGAAAGCCCTTATCGGGTGAGGTCGGTGAAGCAGTAGGAACCAAGGAAGAAATATGGGCAGGTTTATCATAATCTTGATGATAGGGATAAGCATCAAATGGAGCATTTAATGAAGTAGATTTTTTAGCAAACAAGGGGGATTTACCTTTATCAAATGGGGTAAATTTTGTCTGCTTTTGAGGGAGAGGAACACTAGCGTGTGAAGCCACGAATGATTGTGGATCACCGATCCTCAATGGGGCAGCTAGCCTTGCAACGTGTCCTTCATCCAATGGCTCTGAGGAAGCTTGTTTGAAGGTTGCAGAAAGAGGAACACAAGAGCTTGACTGAGTCTGCCGAGTTACCAATTGAAGATGAGTTGACTCATCACCATGGGAGTAATTTGGCAAAGCAGCAGAATGTGTAGTCCCAAAAGATCCAAAGGCTGAATTATGAAGCTGAGCCATTAGGATAACTCGTGGGTAGGATGGTGAAGCAGCTAATAGGGAAATACCATAATTTGCTGGGGGGGCCAAAGGTGGATCCGGGCAACTGAACTTTTTGTGACCTATGAGCCCACATAAAGTGCAATAATCAGCCAACCTTTCATACTTAAAATTGACCCAAAGGGGATCTTTGTCTTTACGAGAGATGAAAAATCCCGGCATCAGAGGACGGGTAGTGTTAATCTCTACTTTGAGCCGGAGGTGTTGCCTGCAAATAAGACCTGGATTGTCCCAATTTTCCACATCTAAGAGAGTGCCCAGAGCTTTCCTTATGCAAATGGCATTCTTAATCGTCATATTTTGTTGTGGAAGCCCATGTACCTGAATCCAGAAGGAGCAGAGATAGAGCTCCACTTCATTAAGCGCAAGGGATCGAGTCCAAGGGTGGAGAAGCAGCAGGGAACCACGGATGTTCCATGGTCCTTGTTGCAAGATTCGGTCTATGTGGCTTTGGAGAGGGACAGCAAATAGAAATTTCTTGGGAGCTAAAACCTCCATTGCCAGAGGAGACATAAAGCTCTAGGCCATAGCCATGGTTGCCTTGACTAGCTGAGAATTCAGAAGCCTTAAAGAGAGAAGTTTATCGATGAGAGCATAAGCCTCTTGATTGGGTGAGGGTTCCTTAATAGCTTCCAGATGAGCCAAAATAGTCATTTTTAGAGCTTCCGTTTCTTCAATAAGAGCTTGAAGATCTATTGGAGGAGGATCCATGATGAAGGAGAACCAAGCGAGGATGGAGGGGATAAACAGTGAAAAGAAAAGGGTGTAGAAGGATCTATCCAGGAGGAGAGAGGGAGGAGCTTTTTTTGGAAAAAGCGAGAAAAAATGTCATTTCTAGATGAGAAATTTATAAAACAGTTTCTTAATTGCTTTATGATTGGTACTTACAAATATGTAGAAATCATAAAAATCGACTCAGTCTGGTGGACCGAGAGGAGACAAAAATAAAAAATAAATAAAAAGTGGTGGCACGATGGGTTTATGTGGAGAAAAAAAAATATGGGTGAGCTTATATAGGAGTATGGGACAGTGGACTTCATTTTTTTTAGGCCTTTTGGGACGGGGGCATATTTTTTGGACAGGGGCCTGGCCGAACAAAATTATTTTGAGATGGTCTAATTAAACAAAATTGTTTTGCCTAAAAATATATAATAAAAAAAAGAGTACTATGAAAATTTTAAAAGGGCTCCATGGCCCATGCGGGTCCCCTCCAAAGACCGTCTCTGTCGGCTCGGCTCGGTTAACGTTCGTGATCAAGCTCGAATAAGGCTTGATTCGCTTGTTAGCTCAACTCGTATATATTTATTAGTGTGTACATATATATTAATCAAAATAGCTTATATAGTATATTGCTTATTAAGTAACAATAGTCTATATATATATATATAAAGCATAAATACTAATATCTTATAATTAAGATATTAAGATCATAATCATGTAGGGTATAAGTATTTATAGTTAACTAGTGCATTATGCATATTAATCATAGTTAACTAACTAGTTAATTGGTTTAGCTATATATTTTTATATATATAGTTAATTGGTTGATATAAAGAAACATGTGATAATTAACAATGTTTAATAAACATTTCTTCTTTATTAAAGTCAATTTCATATATTAACCATGTATATTAAACATTTCTTTTGCTACTATTTAGAGTAAACTCTTTTGGATTTTCCTTGTATTTGCTTAGAATTTTTGTGTATATCTTTTGAAGCAGTAAAATTTTCAATATTACCCAACAGGTAAATTGTTACTTCATTACATAGCAGGTTAATTGTTAAAAGGAAAAGAACAAAGAGTGGTCATTTTGAGTTTTTCACTAAATAATTGGACCTCTTACCTCATTAAGCATTGAGTGTTCGCATCAAAAGGTGAGAAGTTTGGATTAATTGATGACATGACTAGTTTAGTTTCGTAATCTTTTTTACTCGAGTTAGTAAGCCCATAAAGGTGTTTTTACACATAGTCTCTTAAAGCCATCCGATTTGGGAGTCACTGGCCTAATATTCGATATATTAGTCAATTAGAAAGCTTAAGGGGAGCTAAGCATTGCACAACCTGATGTAAAAAAAAAAAAATTAATTAAAAAAAAATTCATCATGTTTTTAATGCTCTTATTGTTATGCCTTGGTTATTTTATATAATGGAGAACCTAATGAATTTTAAGGTATTGAGTCATTCACATTGAAATTAATTTGAAGCCTCATGATTGTGTGTTAGTTCACTTTACACCAATTTGAACTTGTGGCTCCTCAACCAATCATTTGTAAGTGATTAGATTTTGGAATTCCAAATAGTTTTGAAGATGAAGTTTATTTTTTTAAGCTTGCTAATAAATAAGAACTATTATTTTTGTGACACTTCAGTCTTATGGATAACATAATATTGTATAATGTTTGTGGGTAGCATTTTTGTTAAACTTTTAAGAGACTTCACTCATCTACTAGAGATACCTAGAGGTTTAAAAGGCTTGTTGAATATGCTAAATACAATCATATCTCCCACGAAAGATGAACTAGTGTAGTTGTTTTCTATTGTTTCATTTCATTCCAGTTTTTTATTGTTAAAGGACTAGCAATATGTAAGTTTGGGGGTGTGATAAGCGCCGAATGTTACACATTCAAACCCCTTAACTCACATATGTCGTAAGTCCCGACAAAATTATTTAACTGATAAATGACTTAGTGGTTTGCTTCCCAGCCTTAACCTCCACCAAGTTAAAACTCAGGGATCATATTCTCAAATGTGAGAGTCTACGGTAGAAGACTTGTCACTTATAAAAAATAGAGATAGCAACTAATACCCACAATAAAAGAAAATACCAGAATAACTGAAAATAACATTAATATCATAAATACCGATGTCTCCAAAAGTATGGTTAAAGACCAGTTATCAAAATAATACAAAAGTTACAGCCCGAATCTAACATAACATCAACAAAATCACAGCCTACCTTTTACAACATAAAGCATATAGATTTCTATCATGTAGTGTCGGAAGTCTCCTCCAGCTCACCACATCCTACTCAGCCACACGGGATCTACCTCCTCAAAGACTACTCGGAGAATGTCCTCCAACTGGACATACTCCTAAAAGTATGGTTAAAGACCAGTTATCAAAATAACACAAAAGTTACAACCCGAATCTAACATAACATCAACAAAATCACAGCCTAGCTTTTATAACATAAAGCATATAGATTTCTATCATGTAGTGTCAGAAGTCTCCTCCAGCTCACCACATCCTACTCAGCCACACGGGATCTACCTCCTCAAAGACTACTCGGAGAATATCCTCCAACTAGACCATACTCCTCGAATACTCCGTCATTGTCTAAACTATTTATGAAGCAACATAAGATCATAGGTGAAAAAAGATACAAGAACCTCATCATTTATAAAAGAAACATTTGACCATAGAATCAGCTTGTAATAATAGTAAGCTCATGGTCGTTCTACCGCACGTACCGATGTACCATGTCATACGATGCACATTAATCTTTTGTGTCTTTTATATACATGTTTTTCACAACTCATCATTTCATTATCTTTATTAGTCACAACCGTTTCACAAATGGAATTTACAGTTAAACATAAATAAGCATTTCATGAGAGTTGTATATCAAAATAGTCATGCTATGCAGAAAAATAACAATAACAAGTATCCGTGTGAGTTTTTACTCACTTGAGTAGTAGGGATCAACCAAATAATTTTTCACACAGTCTTTGACTTCCGAATCTAAGAAATGATTTTATCATTAGTCTTATGCCTTAAGCTAAATAAGTCATAGGCCTCTAATAACTCAAAAGGACATCCTGTCTGAGCATCAAACGTTTGACCAGAAGGTCGAACATTCCAAGCCCAAACATTGAACATTTGACTATGAGGGTTGAACGTTTGATGAGATACAAAAACTCATTTTGGACCAAAATCTCGGTCCTTTCTGGATTCTAACTTCTCCTAAGGCCTTACCAGAAGAAATAAATGGTTTCACACATAAAAAATGGGTTTAAAGTATTAAACTCTTAAACCAATACAAAACCCATATAAACCCTAATGATCAAGCCTATTGCTAAACAACACAGAAGCTAAGGTAACAATTAACTAAACAAGGTAACAATAAGCAAATAAAAACATAAGAACGAGTTAGGCTAGAATGGATACCTCTAAAGTGTAAAAGCCTTCTCCTTCTCCAAACTTTCCTCCTCATATAGTCATAAACGTTCTCTAAGCTCCAAGTCGAGTAGTGAACAGTAGAAAGGAGGGATAGGGGTCCTAGTTATAGGGCTGATGCGTCTAGTTAAAGACTGATGGGTTTTTAAGTCTATCGAACGTTCTATGGTACGACATCGAACGTTCTATAAAAGCATCGAATGTTTAGTACGACCTAACACACACACTGAACACATGACCTCAGGTGAACAATATACACAGTGTATCACGACACATATCGATCGTTTGATCCTCACCATCAAACGTTCCATGAAGCTATCGAACGTTTCACAGAACCCTTCAAACGTTCTACGGACGTCCAAGGCTCCCAAACAAGTCTTTAAACTTATTAAATCTTTGGGGCATTACATATGTTAATTCCTTAGTTTTATTATACTAAAAGTTTTTGTGTTATTTTCTTGTTTTTTACAAAAAGGGCTTGAACACAAAAAGGGTTCGAGCACACATTTTAGAACCTGAGAATACTAAAAAAATACAAACACAACACAAAAACTTATATTATAAACTTGTAAAAACGAGAAACAACTTTCTAAGACAAGAGAAGAGATTTATAAAAAATTGAATATAAACTTGTAAAAACAATTTTCTAGATTAAACAATCATCAAGCATGTTTATAAAATTTCTAAATAATAAACATAATTACACCATCGTTACTTGGAAATTGCTACATCAAAACCCTATGAAAGTTTTAGCCGCTCATGGAGGTGCTGGAAATTGCCTTCGTTGAAGAGAAATCCCATCGCAAGAAGCTACTGCCGTTTCTACCCTCGTCTCCCAAAACTAGCCGTCAATCTCTTTTGATTTTCTATTGTGTGATGCAACGTGCATCTTTTAGACGAGTATGAGATGTATTTATAGAGTACAAGAGAAACCCTATTCAATTTTGTGCAGTCCAGGCCATCCATTCCAAGTGTGAAACATAAATCTCTTTCTTTTTTCTGGTGTTGTCACGCTATTTGTTCCGGCGCCTGAATGCGCTCGAGCTCTCTTCCTTCACCAGCTCACTAAAATTTGTTTTCAGCCCAAAACCAATGGAATTGCTTGCATTTCATTTAGAACCCAAAAATACTAAAAAACACGAAAACAACATAAAAACTTATATTATAATGAAATTAAAGAATTAACATATGTGAGTTAAAACGCTTGAATGTACAACATTCAGCGTTTGTCACTAAAATTGTGTGCAACCCCCATAGGATGATCAATCACCATGTTTAACAAGTTGAGTGCACCTAAAAGTTAATTAGTTAGCCAAAACGCATGTCCGCGACAACATATGATGCCATGATCTCAAGGTCGCACAACCTTAGCAAACATGCATGGCGTAATAATATGCACATGCCATATTAAGAAAAATAAGAAAAAAGAAAATTTTCATAAGTCCAAGTTTTACAAAGAAGGAATTTTAAAGTTTCATTTTTAATGTGAATGGAACATTTTCAAGAAAATGTTTTTGAAGGAAATATTTTTACCCAATTGGTTTTAAATTAGTTGGGAAATATTGCTTACTTAGCTTTTTCGCTGTTTTAAGCTCAGGATGAGATGCAATAGGAGGCTGAAAAGCAAGTTAGATGGGGAAAAGTCAAGTCGTGACATGTTTTAAGTTTACTTAGTTTCAATAAGTGCCTATAGGCACAAGAGAGAACGAATTATTTTTTTGCACTCATTTATGATGTTATGTTCAAAACCTTTGCATTTATGTAATTATGATTAATAAAGACTTTTTTAGACATTTTACTCATGCATTTAATGTTCTAGATAATGCTCCCTATGTATTTTATTTATGACCTTTGTGCCTCTCAAACTTCTAGGTTAACAAATCTAACTCTTAACGTTTTGAGGGTGTTACAGATTTCCTTGAAATTATATAGGAATCAAACATAGAATAAATGATTCAAATGATTAATCTTATATTACATACAAATGGGTGTTGAGGGGAAGGTGAGGAGTCCAAGATATCTACTTATGAGAATGAAAGTAACAGAATGAATGCCCATCAATTGTGTTTGATCTTTGTGGATTAGAGTTAACCAAAATTATTGTTACCCATCTATACAAGTTTATACATGATCAACTCGGTTTGTTTACCATCATATATAGATATAAATAACTAATTTTGAAAATTTTCAACAATCTTTGGGCTTTGGATTTAGTGTGCTGGCCCTACCCGGATAACAGAGGGACAGATTCTGGCGGGAGTCCAGCACACGGACGTACGAAACAGTCTTCCAACTGCTCAAAATGTTTCATTTCAAAAGGTACTCGGTGAGAGAGAGAAAGAGAGAGAGGGAGAGGGAGGGGAAAGAGATTGATTGGAGGGATGAATTAAATTCTCACATTGAATGCTCCCAACGACCAAAGGTGACCAAATTGAATTCATAGCAGAACAGCTTCGTTGTCTGTTTCTACTTTCTGGGTAAGTCTTGGTAATTGTTTCACATTTCATATTATTTCTCTCAATGAAAAAAGAATTTCAATTGTCAATTAGACGCCCAAACCAATCAACCAAAGCAAACATACCCATTTCAGATCTCTGTCTCTCTGTTTATGTCTTGCCCCATTAGATGAATATTACACTATAAAATATATTTAACAGAAGAAGAATATGTGTGCTTTGGTGGATTATCTGTGAGCAAAAAAAAAAAAAAATGATGGGTGGTTTTAGTGTTGTTGAAAAAGCAGCAGCAGGAAGTGGGAAGAGAGAGAATGGAGATGGAAAGTCATATGTCCATTCCCAACACAGACGCTCTAAGAGGTATAGTTTTCAAACTTACTATTTGTGGTTGTTATTATATGTTAACTCAAAATCTTAGTCTATTTTTCTTTTTCTTTTTTTTTTTGGTGGCTTTTGAATTCAGTTATTATTACTACAAGATTTCATTAGTCTTGTTTCTAAAAAAGGTTTTTTGGGAATGGATTGTTTCATGGGATAACGTATGGTTTCTCTTTTAAGTATTTGAGTCTTTGGGAAAAGTTGAGGCTAAGAGTTTTGAAGTCCTTGAATACATAAGCATATGGGAATTTGGTGAGTTAAGTAATGTGGAATTTGTGGGGTAGAGTTTTGGAAGCAGAGGGATGATTCGCTTGTCCATGTAAAAGAAATTAATGTGCTTGGATAATTAATTTGGTGAGAAAAAAATATATTCTTGATAGTGTTCTCAATTATTGTGATTTGTGTGCGTGTGTTCTTCCTCCTAAGTTTGTTTTCAGTAAATTTCTCTCGGTTCTGAATTAGGACTCTGGGCAAATGATTGATGAATGATAGAGTCTTAGTGGTTGCTCTGGTGAAAAATTATTTTGTGTGTCCAATAAAAAGAATTGGGATAAGGCTTGTCAAGCCAAGTAGTTTAGGATATTCTATAGTCTGATACACTGATCCTTAATTCTTCTCAGACATAATTCTGGCTTTTCCTTTCAGTGCTTCTGACAGGAATACAACTGTTTCAAGAGGTGGAGTTTTGCATTCCATAAAGCAGGAGCAGAATGAAACAAATGTGAGACCACAGACCTTACTTATGTTAGTAATCATCTCGTGTTATTGTTTTTATACAAACGACTATGCTTAAAATCGTAGGTGAATGCAGCCTAAAGCTATATAGCATAATCTTGAATAAGGACAAAAAATAAAATTATTTATTACTTTTTTTCTTTTTTCTTTTTAATTTGAAAATAACAGGTGTTACTGCATTCAGCAAGTGCTTCTAAGGGACAAAGTCGTCTGGATGACAATGCCAATTATATTAACAAGAATACTTCATCAAATCACCGGGTCTCCTTGGAAAAAGATGTAAGCACTGGGACTGGGTTTCTTTCGGTCCTTACATTAAGATGTGTGGGTTAGATGAATTCTCTATATATTTAATTTGAAATGAGGGCTAAGATCATGAGATTAATCTTTTGTGAAGTTGTCTTTGCTATCAGTTCAGAATCATTCTTTACCTATCTCTTATTTGGATATAGATGTAAACACAAAACTGAATTAACAAACTCAAAGATGTGATGGCTTCAAGATTTTATTTTCTTTTGGGGCGGAGGTGGTGGTGAAGGAGGACATGGAAGAATTCATAATGGTATTCCCTTAGATGTGCAAGAGCCCTTGTATGGGTTACTAAGAATGGTCAACAATATATGCGGATTAAATTATGTGTTTTTCATCTCTGTTGTAAATTATGGTGAAGTATTCAAGCATATATATGAAGAAAACTAGCATCGTTCATAGAATATGCTGTGCATGAAACTATTTACATTTACTTGAAGTATATACGCTTCGCAATAATGTATTGAATTCTAATACCCCCATCCCGTAGGAAGACAATTTTACGCATTGCTTAATAAAAAACATAAGGATATAAGAATTCCATAAGCTGAAAATTAAAGTAAACCAAACGTCTGGTAACAATTAAAAACTTAATCCTTCGTATTACTGTTATTACAACTCATCTCGTTAAAACTTAACCTTAAAACCCTTAGTCTGAACATAGAAAGCACACTGTAACAAAACCAACTAATGTGCCACATGCACTTATTCAAATCCTCTTCTAGGTGTAGGGTTCCGAATCTAATTTCCCTAGCCCGTAGAACTATCCACGACATCATATGGGTTGTTTTAAAACACAAAACAAAAGGGTGGGTTGAATAATCAATAAATAGATACATCATACAATAAATGAAGTTGGAAACAATTTCATTTTCAAAACATCCAAAAGTACAAGTAAAACATTCACAAATATCGTAAACATTCTTTTTCCTTTAATCTCTTTAATGACTGACACACTATTATGCCATGTGTGTAAGGGTTGGCGATCACTTGGATCCTGGCTCTATTCTTGTGGTCACAGGTGGAGCCATGTCTAGGATATGGACATCACTCGAAAAATAATGATGCACTCGAGTGAGCCATTTCCAACGGACCATACGAGGTGGCTACCCCCGCCCATTAGCTCCACTACCATCGCGCATCATTTCATATGGCTATAAAAACATTTTAAAACATTTCATACATTCATAGAATCACTTCATTTTTCTTTCCCTTCTTTCTTTTCATATTCACTTTTCACCAAGCATCATAATGTATTTTATAACATATTCATAACATAGCGAAAGCATGCACATAAAATCATTTACATTTAAACTCTTTTTCAAACCTATAGTTTAGGATGCATAAAATGGCCTACCAAATAAAAGCTAACATTATATCATATACCTTGAAAACAATTGTAGGAAAATCTTTGCAATGAAATTTTAAAGAAAGTAAGGTACGATCATATCTACTTACCTCATTCCTTAGCTTCAATTCAACTCACTTCACTGAGCAACCTAAGCAAATATTCATGAACGATTACTGTTTGTTAACGATTTTGTACATCATTTATTCTTTTCCATTGTTTGATATTCCTAAACTTTGTTTTCTATACTAAGGCTCCGTTTGTTTCATCGGAAAATGATTTTCATAAATGATTTTCCGTATTTTCCGATGTTTGGTGGGGTGGAAAATCGTTGTCAAACTGAAATCATTTTCGGTTGACCAAAAAACCTTCACTAATAATCTTAAATTGGTTTTCAATTTTTAAAATCGTAAACCATTTTTTGAGTTTTAACTTCTTATTCTCAAATCATCGGACCACAGCCAAAACACCGCCAGACCCCCTTTAAACCACCGCCAGAACCTGGTTGGACCCGATCGAGACCTAGCCGGGACCTTGTCAGGACCCCGATAGGACCTCGCTGGGACCTTGACGGGACCCGACCGGGTTCCAGTGGTAGTCCAGCGGGGTTTGGCGGTGTTTTGGCTATGGTCCTGTGGTTTTATGAATATAATACTTTAATATTTTTATGCTGTAAATAAAAATTAATTTTTATAGGTTAATTTGATTGATTGAAAATATAAAAAAATATTTGTGATTTTCCATATGCGCCAAACGCTGGAAAATATTTTCATTCTCCTCTTGAAGACACTTATTTCATATTTCAAATTCGATTCTTTTCTTGAATGATCACATTATGCGTGTATGTTCAATTTGCTACACATGGATCATGCAATGTAAGCTTATTCTCATTCTCTTTTAAGTGTAGGTGGCAACACCACCTACATCTAATCTTTATAGGGTTTTTAAGTCACCTTAATTCCCCCTAGACAGGTCTGATCTTGGGCCAAAAGGATAGGCTTTAAGGCCACAAGGTTCAACTAATGTGTTTGTGTGTGTATGCTGTAATTCCAGCAACATGTCAGCGAAGATTACTCCGCTGTAAACCCTACATATGCCTAGTGATTGCATGGTTTGGAGAATTGGAAAGACAACTTAAAGAGGGTTTATTCTAGGGTCACCTTGTTGCAAAACGTCTTTTTGGACCTCTATGGTGCAATGCAATGCACTCAACTAATCCCACAACATGTTATGATAATGTCAAACATTCAGGAAATCATGAAATCATGCTGTTTAAACAATACCTATGTCGTCTAAGAGAAGAAATCAGATCCAACGGGTTTTCCTTAGTGCTGGCAGCATGCATAGGAAACTCAAACATCAAACTTTAGTGCTGTTAATCATACTTTAGTAGGTTTCTGTTATGGTTCTCATAATAACATAAGTAAATATCAATTATAAGGCTTATTAGAACTCATACCTAAGCAAAATCTGGCTGTGAAATAAGAGAAAACCAAAAGACAGAATCTTTTCCTCTTTGGCAGCAAGCACTCTGTGCAAGAATTAGTTTCTTGTATTGTTATGCAAGATTTAGAACAGAGGAATTAGGAAAAACACAGTAAAATTTTTTCTCAGATTTGTTGAAAAGGAACTCTCAAAAACTTGAAAGAATCATTGAAATCTCTTACCAAAATATTGATCAAAAGCTGGACAGCGAGTGACAGCTTCTAGAATCAGTTTTGGGGTTCAAATTGCCACTGATTTTGCATGGAAGAAATACAGAAATTTTAGATAGGCTATATGAAATCTGAATTTCAGTTTTGAATAGAAAAGTTTGAGAAAAAACCTGGAGAATCCACTTGTTCTGGTTGCTGCTATGAGAAAGATTGATTTTTTGGCAACTTGATGTAGGTTTTAGGTCTTGGTTTTGAAAGCTCTTTTTTTTTTGTTTTTTTCTAAACTCACGTGAGAATTTGGGGGCCTGAAGCAGGCGGCTGTTTAGAGTAACTTTAGGATTTTAGTTAGGTTGCAATCTGGAGGTTGATTAGGGTTCGCTATAAAAAAGAAAACTTTCATTTTTGGAGAAAAATACAGTTGGCCAATTTTGTTAGGTTTTAGAATTAACAATTATTGAAAATTTTGTCATTTTATGTCTTTTTCAGCCCTCTAAAATACCCCCTATTAAATTCAAGAAATTAAAAGAGAAATTAAGCAAACAGCTACCACACCTCTAATAAAAAAAACTAAAACGTCATAAAATTAACCCTAGGGGGTGTAGGGTGTTACAAATCTCCCGTAATAAAAAATATTGTCCTTGAGATTTGCTCCTACCTGTTACTCGAAAAGGTAAGGGTATTTCTCCCTCATCTCATTTTCACGTTCCCTCGAAGCCTCCTTAGCGGTGTGATTGCTCCAAAGGACCTTGAGCATTGCAATAGCCTTGTTGCGAGGTACTTTGTCTTTTGTGCCAAAATGCCAACTAGAAACTCCTTATGGGATAGGTCCTCACGAACTTGAAGCGGTTCCACTTCTAGCACTTGTGAAGGGTCGGGAGTTTATTTTTGTAGCATCGAAATGTTAAAGACGTTCCTGGATAGATTAGGAGGTTGAGCAACTTGATAGGCAGTTGATCCAATCCTTTTCAGAATGTCAAAAGAACTGATATACTTGGGGCTAATCTTCCCCTTCTTCTTGAATCTCATAACTTCCTTCATTGGTGCAACTTTCAAGAATACTTTGTCTCCTTCCTTAAATTTTACCTCTCGACGCTTTTAGTCTGTGTACCTCTTATGTCGGCTTTGAGTTGCTTCAAGCCTCTTTTTAATTATAGCAATCTTTTCATGCGTAAGTTGGATGATCTTTGGACCAAGATATAATCTCTCCAATTGTGAAGATGACAACAATCAGATTGGTATTGAGAATTGTGGTGGTAAAGAACCTACATCTTGAGCAATTAAATGTGAAGATGACATTCCTTCATGGTAATTTGGAGTAAGATATTTACATACATCAGCCCAGGGATTTGCAGTGCAAAGAAAGGAGAGTCCAGTGTGCAAACTGAGAAGGAGCTTGTATGGTCTGAAACAACCTTCAAGACAATGGTCCAAGAAGTTTGACAGCTTCATGTGTTGTATTGGGTTCACGAGGTGCAATATAAATCACTATTGTTATGATAAAAATTTGAGAACTCTTATATCATCTTCATGTTGCATGTGGATGATATGCTCGTTGCAGGGTCCAATATGGAGGAGATTAACAATTTGAAGAAACAATTGTTTGAATAGTTTGCAATTAAGGATTTAGGAATTGCAAAACAAATCCTAGGTATGAGAATTGTAACACCCCGGTCCCATATTGGGAAGATGAGAAATAGCCTACATAGAGTGAGTGATTTATAAAGAGAGTCATAAGTATTGAGTCCCACATCGCCTAGTTACTAGGTGAAACTGGGCTTTATAAGTGATTTTAGAAAAACTCTAAAATTGACTAGTTCTTTTGGGGTCATAGCGCAGATGTGGCTAGCGCTTTTCTCTGGATCGTTACAAGAATCATCAGGGACAGGGCCAATGGTACATTGAAGTTTCACAAATAGAGTATGTGAAGAAGGTTCTCAACAGATTTGGCATGGATGGAGCTAAATCAGTTAACACACCCTTGGGTGGTCATTTTAGACTAACTAAGGATCAGTCACCAAAGATAGATCAGGAGAAGGTCTACATGAGCAAGGTACCCTATGCCTCAGCTATTGGTAGTCTTATGTTCGCCATGGTCTGTACAAGATCGGACATTGCACATGCAGTGGGAGTTGTGAGTAGGTACATGAGTAATTCGAGAAAGCAACATTGGGAAGCAGTCAAGTGGGTTTTGAAGTATCTGAAAGGATCGTCAGATACATTCCTTTGTTTCACAAGAGCACGCTTAAAGCTACAGGGCTATGTGAAGGTGATGTTGATAGCCGAAAAAGTACTATTGGGTTTGTGTATACTTTGAGTGGTACCGTTGTGTGTTGGACCTCAAAGTTGTAGAAAATTGTTGCTCTTTCCACTACAAAATCTGAATATGTACCTGTGACTGAAACTAGAAAGGAGATGGTTTGGCTACATGGTTTTTTAGATGAATTGGGTAAAAAGAATGAGAAGGGCATTCTACACAGTGATAATTAGAGTGCCATTTTTCTTGCTAAGAACCTGGCGTTTCATTTAAGAATGAAACACATACACTTGAGGTATCACTTCATTCGTTCTATTCTCAACAGTGAAGAAATGATACTTGAGAAGATTCGTAGAACTGAGAATCCAGTAAATATGTTGACAAAAGATATGACTATTGAGAAACTGAAGCTGTGCGCAGTTTCAATTGGTCTTCAAGCTTGAGGACAGGAAGACGAGTTGCGGCAATGGCGTTTATGTGCATGCGGAGGTTGATGATTAGTGATTGGACCAGTCTCCAAGTGGGAGATTGTTAGGCTATATGAAGCCTAGTTTGTGTCCAACCCGACTTGTACCCAACCTGGTATGACGATAGAAGCGCTACGGTTTTTTTTTTTTTCCTAAGGCTTTGTCCATGGCTTCTGTTTTTAAGGTTTGTTATGTTGTGAGTGACGCTTCCTTGTATGATTTTTCAAGAAATAATGAAATCTTGTTGCAATTCTGTAGACGTGGCCTTTAGTGGTAAACAATGTAAATCTTTGTGTTTGTAATTGCTTATTTTTGCTTTATATCTTATTTTTCGCTTCTTATTAGTTCCGAAAAATTGGAGAAATTTCCTAACAACCTAAACGCAATATTTATGCATATAATGTGAGAAGTCATGTGTACTAAAGATTACACTGTGAATGACGTTTAGAGTGCTAAATGACCTAAATGTTTCTATTTATTAAAAAGAAAGAAAATATTTTTTTTTGTTTCCCTTGAAATATTTAGCCCTATCATTATTATGGCTCCATCTATAACTGTATTTGCGGATTTACAGATTGAGCAGCTGCAATTGCATTTACAGCAAGAGAAATCTATGCGCATAATGCTTGACAGAGCAATGGGCCGAGCTTCAAGTACTTTATCTCCTGGACACAGGCATTTTGCTGCTCAGGTAACTTTGCGTTTGATTTATACTTAAAATTCCAAAGAGCTATTTCTAAACTTTTCAAGACTTCCGCTTTTGTTACTTATCTGTATACACACACAAACACATGTTAAATTACCACTTATCCCAAAAGCTTAAGCTTATAGAAAGATGTAAATTTAATCATTTAATCAATACTTTAACACTCTTCCTCATGTGTGGATTCAAACTCTCGTTGAATAGATGAGGCCCAACATGTAAAATATTTAATTGAAATGAGAGATAAATGATGGAGTCAAAGTTCGAACTCAGGACCTTTGGTTCTGATACCATATTAAATCACCACTCGTCTTTAAAGCTTAAATTTACATCTTCCTATGAGCTTAAACTTTTATGATAAGTGGTAATTTAATATAGTATCAGAGCCAAAGGTATTGAGTTCGAACCTTGACTCCGTCATTTACCTCCCATTTCAATTAAATATTCTATGTGTTAGGCCTCATTTATTAAAAAGGATTTTGAGCCCACACGCGAAGGAGAATATTAAAGTATTGATTAAATAATTAAATTTACCTTTTCCTATCAGCTTAAGCTTTTAGGACAAGTGGTGATTTAACAACACACACATAATATAAGTAGGTGTTTGTATGTATATATGTATGTTTGCTAAGTAATTACCTTTTTTTTTTGTGTATTCTTTCTAACCAAGGCTTGAACTGTCATGTTTCATGCTCATCAGGTATTCAGATGATGATTAAGATTAAGATGAAAATATTATGTAATGCTCAATTAGTCTACTGCACTTTATGAAAATATATTACTAAGCAATTCTGATTCTAAGCTATCAAATCCCATTATGAATCTTATCATGCGTTTCATAAAGGACATTCAAGGAAAAACTCAATCATGTGATTCAATGATCACTTATTTTCCTTTTTTTGATTATGTTCTTGATACTAGGATGCAACTCCCATAAAAGTACCTGCACTCACTTATTTGATTTAGTGCTGTAATTATGCAGTGGGAGATAAAGAGTTAAGCAATATTAACTCAAACAATTCTTGAATCTTATTTAATAATTGACAATTTGATAAACAAAAATTTGAACAAGTGATTTTAGGAACATTGCATGATATGGCCTTGACAAGGACATTAAAGAATTAAGGGGGAAGATTGTAACACTCCAGTCTCACATTAGGAAGATGAATATCCCATATAAAGCCGATAGATTATAAAGGCACTTATGGGTGCTAAGTCTTACATTGATTTTTTATTAGGTGAGACTGAGCTTTATAAATAATTGTAGGAAGCTCCAAATTTACTAGTCATTTTAAAGTGATAGCACAGATGTGGCTAGCGCTTTTCTTGAGTCATTATAGTTAGCATATTGATTAAATGATTAAATTCACAATTTTCTATTTGCTTAAACTTTTGGGATAATCAGTAATTTAACAATCTCTTCTATCTCCACCAACCACTTACTTCATGTAAGGCTTCAGGAGATCTTCCTTTTCATTTCATTTCTCTTTGGATACAATCACCTCCAAATTTTCCTTCACATCTCTACCAATTGACACACTGTAACTTTCTTTCGGCCCTTGTTCGTCGTCCTTCACATTCATGACATAAGCTTGGCACACCACATCATGAACTTTTTCAATACAAGTGGTCTTTACCTCTGCCTCTAATATAGGCTTAGCACCAATTGTAGTTGATTGTCCCTCCACTTTTAAAGTTTTGGGTGTTTTGTTGACTCTTCTTGAGAATCCATGACAATTTTTCACTCACCCCTCGCAAATAAATATATTTTATCTTTTCCCACATGGACATCTTTTAAGTCTTGTTGCCATGGTTTACCTAATAAACACATGGCCTTCAACCAAATCAACTTCACACATAATTTCATCCCGATAAATTTTACAAATCGAAATAGACATGTAACAAATCTCTATGACACTCTCCTTAGAATCTTGCCTAATCTTTGTTGATAGTTTATAATGTTCCACAAGCTTCCTAGATACAAAATTTGTACTACTGTCATTATCCAAAATTGAGTCATATACCTTTTTATTGATATTGCCGAACTTCTAAACAACATCGCAGTGAAGTTCTTGTACTCTTAAATTATCAAACTTTTCCTGCTCTTTCGTTGTCGAATCTTTCTTTGCATTCCGTTTATGATTAAGAGGAAATCTGTCTCATTCGCTCCACCTCTTGTGGGGAAATTTGATTTTGATGATGATTGTCAATAGGCTGGTCGTGGGCGACATCTCTGATGCTTCTCCTATTGGCAGGTTGATTTTGGTTGGCATTAAGTCCCAATCTAGAAAGCATATCACGGATCTCCGTAATTGCACTCTTGGCCTTCAAGCTTTGCCTAAACAGCTTCTAATCCACAAGCAACATTGTTTGAATTGTTTCCTTCGCCTACGTTATTGGACATTTTGCCAAGAAAATTCTCGCTTTGATACCAATTGACACAGTGGAAGGTGGGGGGGGAGATAAAGAGTTAAGCAATGTTAACTCAAACAATTTTTGAATTCAGCAGCACAATATCAGGAATCCACCAGGAAATAAAAGGAAAACTCTCTAAGAGAAAATGTTATTTAATAATTGATAAGTGATAAACAAAAGTCTAAAACAAGGCCTTGTATTGGCTACACTAAAAAACCTAACCCTAATGACAATTTATTTCGAAAATACCCTTAAGAACAAACAGAATATAAGAAAATTTGTGTGAAAACTCTAGCCGTTATGTTGTCATGTGCGCTGGTTGAAGTTGCGGTCAACCGTTCTACCGATTGGTGCACTCAAATCCTGCCTGGCCTGTTCGAATGTGTTTCTCTTCGAACTTTTTTCTACCCAATTCCAGCTGGGTAAACTTGCGTGAATGACCCCCTGAAGTACTTACCCAAGAAAAGACAGTATTCTACATCATGTAAAACTGGGAACCATGTTTGGCTTTTTACCTTTTAAGCTCATATTTCCTGTGGACAAACTTGTAGGACTATAGAATTTTGACCTTAACCATTGGGGTTCATCAGTGTTTTTATTAACGCATTTATGAGTCTTTCATATTAATCCAGCTTTGACTTGCTTGCAAATTGAACTGTCTAGCATGTGAAGTTTCCCTAATACTTAATAAGTGGGAAAAGTGACTTGCATACTTCGTGAAAATTGCTATACCTACTTATGTTCTTAATATAAGTTGTGTATATTTTGGTGGCTAGTTTAATATCTATATTTTTTTAGCAATGAATATGGTGAGTTAAGCAGAGAATAACCCTAAGATTATTGTCTGATGTTCAGACAAAGGAATTGATTTCTGAAATTGAATTACTTGAAGAAGAGGTTGCAAACCGAGAGCATCATGTTCTCTCTCTCTATAGGAATATCTTCGACAAGTGTGTTAGTCAGCCACCTTCAGAGCAAAACTCAGTTATGACTTCTCCAGCCCATACAAAGCATGGGTCCAGGAAACATCCAAGTATCATTTCAAGTGCATTTTGTTCCTCAAAAAAGTTTCCATTGCACCCTCTGCAAGCTCTAGTTTCTATAGATGACCCATGGAAAAGATTCTCCAAGACTAATCATACACCACTTCCCAGTAGCAAAGGCAACAACGCTGATTTTGAAAAGGCTTGTTTCGACCCAGCTAAGGTATGATATATACATATCTTCTTTTTCATTTTGCAAATGCACATTTTGAATGTTGTTGGTATGCTTTTCTTTTCCTTAATTGAAACCATTGCTTATATCCACAAAAGAGTATAATCTTATACGGTTACGAAGTTTTAATATTAAAACTGTGGGTTTTTCTCTGTAACGAAATGTTTTTCAAATTCATTTTTTATCCATTTTGTGCTAGTTGATGGTTAGAAAAGCTATGAAGAGAGTCTCTAAGTGTTTGTAAATGGAGAGCCTATCATTTCTGCCGCTTCTGCCATGATCAAATATAAGAAGAAGAAAGTGTCTTATGTCTCTTGTGGTTTTCGAAATGGGGAGTTTCTTCGGGGCTGTTTGTAAGACTTAAAAAGTGGGCCCTCTATTATTTGATCAAGATCCTTATCTATTCTGCTGTTTGTTAGCACTAGAGACACATAATGTGATTTAGTTTTATTAAATTTCCAAACCGCAAGGGGTAGCTCAATCGTCTGGGAGCCATGCCTCAAGAAGCGGAGGTTACTAGTTTGAATCTCGCATTACTCCTCTCCTTGGGGTCAATTATTTATATATACAAAAAAAAAAAAAAAAAAAAAAAAAAGCTAAAATTTCGAATGAATTCTGAATTGGTTCTACAGTTGATTGGTTAGTGTTAGGGAGAGAAACACCTAGGGATTCCAACTAGAGTAAGCTAAAATATATATTAGGACACCACTTCTAGCCCAAAAGCCTAAGCTAATGGGCTTGAGTCCACTTAGGTATATTAACTACTTACTTTCTTTATACTTTATCAATGTGGGACACAAACCTCACAAGTGCACTTACAACGGTTAAAATGAAAGTGCTGTTGGATTGATCTCATTCTAGCTCGACGAATACCATGGAAATTCAAGGAAAAAGTGACTGGAATAACCACAATTTAATAGAAAATATTTTGTGAAAGTATTTTATTTCGATCTGATAAAGCCAATCAAGTACATATTTATAGGGACTACTTAGCTTTCTTGAAAGACTCTTATAAGAAAATCAAAATTAAAAAAATAACCTTAAATTTTCTACAATTTTGCAAAAAGATTAAATTGATGGAATAAAATAAAAACAAAATAGCTAAATTTAGTCTTGAAAATTAGGGTCAATGTGCTGAAGAATTAAGGACTACAGGTCATTTGCCTTGATTTTTGATGATCTTGCTTTTTATGAAATTACAAAGAAAAACTGTTCTACATCATGTGATTAGGCATAAACCCAGCCGTTTACTTCTTAAAACTTCATAGCAGCCCCACAGGCTTTCGAAACGTGAAGCCTTTTTTTTTTTTGAGATAGTGGGATTCTTGGTTGAGTTTTTAGTGACCAAGTCCATGTAACTGTCAAAACTTTGGATTTCTCCACACTGCAGTATCATGCAGTGCTAATGATTAGAATTATCTATCAAAAAGCATAGAAGTGAATTCCTTTATTCGACCCTTTGAACAAATGCATCATGAGATGAACCTATGTGCCTTGGGAAGGGCTTCAGTGTGAAAAATGTATGCGCATTTGAGTTTCACTGTGCAACTGGCTTCTGGGTTTTGCATATGGTCTTAATGGCCAATGGACAGAAGTGCTGTTTTAACCATATGAAGTGACCAAATGAATATAAGGACTAATCCAAAGCCCAAAATAATTATGGGATCAAACTAATTTATTTATGTCATGTTATGAGTGCGGACATCTAGTGGTGGCCCATCAAATTCTCCCTTAGGTTAGGCTGCTTCATGATCAGCGTAGGCTTTTCCAATAGGTGATGTAGATGAACACAAAAGTTAAAGTTCATCAAGTAAATCTTTGGACATCTTAAGGTTAACAAAATCATTCTATTGTGTCTTACAGAAACATTATTGCCCCCATCCACCCACCCCCCAACCCCAAAATTGAAGCAATTATAAATCTTAACATGTATGGGATCATATTAGTATTGCAGAGAGTGACATCATTTTTGACCTATTTATGATGAAGAAAAATTCCTTGCAGTGAATTTATTTGGCAGGTTTCATTTACATATTTTGTAAACTCCAGTCTTAATATATAAGATTTGTGCCTTCAACTTTTGTAGAAGGACAAAATGGATAGATTTCCTTTCTATGGGACATCCTGACAGACTTCTCTGTTTGCAAATCATTATGTCAAAATTAATATGTACTTCATGTTACTGGTTGTCATATATTGCCATGTGGTTGTCCAAACCTTATAATCTCAATTATTTGTCAGGTAAGGGAAAAGGTTCCAGCGATGGAGAAAACATCAGTGCTGCGAACTCTAAAAGATCATCTCTACCAGTGCCCAAGCAAGTTATCTGAGGAGATGGTCAGCTGCATGGCTGCTATATATTGCTGGCTTCGTACCGCAGCATCTGTAAATACTGAAAAGAACAGATCACCTTTGATGTCAAGGTCGTCCACAAAGGTCATACAGCCTCAATGTGGTATTGGAGAGGACCGACATTATTCTTGCAAATCAATGATTGAAATATCTTGGATATCCACAGATAAAAGCCAGTTTTCTCGTGCTTCCTATGTCATCAACAACTACAGGTTACTTCTTTAGACATGGTTATGATTTTCAATAATTGTAATTGTAATTAAAATAAAAATTTGGCAGTTCCACTTT
Organism: Betula pendula; assembly: GCA_900184695.1. Classification (NCBI taxonomy): domain Eukaryota; kingdom Viridiplantae; phylum Streptophyta; class Magnoliopsida; order Fagales; family Betulaceae; genus Betula; species Betula pendula. Next base: position 1,195,350 of record FXXK01000121.1, on the reverse strand, counting down.
GTTGTGAGGTTTTCATGAAAACCATTAGAGAGAAAGAGGAGTCACGTTCATATTATATAGCCTAACTCACACATCTTATTATATAGGTTTTGAGAAATATTACAATGACCAAAATACCCACAAACCCTAATAAACTGTTCTAACACTCCCCCGCAAGCTAGAGCATATAGATATCATATAAACTCAGCTTGAAACAAATAAATTCTAACCGATCATAAAATTTTTGTAAACATACAACTAACTAGTCTCCAGACTTCATGAATATTGTAGATATATCTCCATTGAGTATATGTCTCGGATAAAATGACAATTAACCTCAATATGTTTGATCCTTTCATGAAAAATTGGATTAGATGCAATATGTAAAGTAGCTTGATTATCAAACAATAATGGGATAACAATAGGAGCTGAAAACCCAATTTCTTGAAGAAAATATTGTAACCATAAACCATGTCAACTTACTAGTAGTATGAGCCATTGCCTTGTACTTTGCTTCATCACTAGATTGCAGCACCACTGTCTGTTTCTTACTCTTCCAAGTTACAAGATTACAGCCTAAGGATGTACAATATCCTGTAGTAGACTGTCTATCTGAAGGAGAACCTGTCCAATTTGCATTAGTAATACCTTCTACCCTGAGATGTCCATTCAGTCTATGTAGTATCCCAAGACCAGGGGCTCTCTTCAAATACGGAATAATGCGAGTAACTGCTTCCTAATGTGAAACCCGAGGAGCCTCCAAGAACTGACTAACAAGAACTATATATGAAATATCTGGCCTGATAATAGTAAGATAATTTAACTCTCCAACTAGACAACGATACCTGCCAAGGTCTTCAAATAATTTCCCTTCATCATTTAGTAATAAATCAAGTACATACTTTCTTTGAGATAAGTTGATACCTGTTCGAGATATAGCAACTTGAATACCTAGAAAATATCGAAGTCTGCCCAAATCCTTTGTATGAAATCATTGCTGCAAAAATTGTTCCAATCAGGCAATGCCTCTTGAATCATCTTTAGTAATAATGATATCATCTACATATACTACAAGAAGAATATAGCATCCACTAGTATGTGAGCAAAATACTGAATGATCCATCTAACATCTTTGGAGACCAAAACCCAATAACACTTTGGAGAATTTTCCAAATCGTGCCCTTGATGACTGCTTGAGACCATACAATGCCTTTTTTTTTAACTTACAAACACGGCCTAGAGACTCCCCCTGAGCAACAAACCCAGTTGGTTGTTCATATGAACTTCCTCATATAAACATGCATTTTTTACATCTAATTGAAACAAGGGCCAATCGAGATTAGCAGCCAAAGAAATAAGAACACGGACAGAAGAAATTTTGGCAACAAGAGAAAAATTTTCATCTTAATCAATACCATATGTCTATGTATAACCCTTAACAACCAAACAAGCTTTCAACTGTTCAACAGAACCATCAAGATTAAACTTAACAGTGTAAACTCATTTGCAACCAACAGTCTGTTTACCAGGCAGTAAGGGAACCAACTCCCACGTCCCATTTTGATGCAAAGCCTCCATTTCTATTTCCATAGCTTGTCTCCAACCAGAGTCAGATAATGCATCGTGCACTATCTTTGGGATAGAAACACTAGAGAGATGTGAAATAAAGCAAGAAAGTGACGGGGACAAAGAACTAGGAGATACAAACTGACCAATAGAATGTTAGGTAGTACAAGAACGTTTGCCTTTCCATAGAGCAATAGGCAAGGAGTCGACTGAAGGTGAGGACATTGGATCTATAGACGATAAGGGTGATAGCGGAGGTGTGGGAGCTGACGGTCAAGAGCAGACTTGAAGAGGAGCGAGCGAGCATGTAGACAGCAAGACTGGAGGAGAAGGTGAGACGAAATCGGACAGGGTTGGGACAAGCACCGGTATGGGTGTAACATCAGGGTTGAGTAGAATCACCTAAAGAAGTAGCACCAAGAAAATAAGGGGTGGATTCAACAGACATGACATCGGCACTAGTGAAGTAGCGTCGAAGAACAAGACTCTAGTAACGATATCCCCCTTCTGGGTTGTGAAATAACCAAGACACATTTAGTAGCACGAGGGTCAAGCTTATGATAACAAGGACCGAAATTATGAACATAGCAAACACACCCAAACACCTTTAGTGGCAATGAGAACCATGATGAAGAAGAACATAAGAGAAAATGAGGAGAGGCACCATCTAAGACTGAGGAGGGCATTTGATTAATCAGATAACAAGCAATGAGAACAACATTACTCCAAAATTGTTTGGGAATATGCATATGAAATAAGAGACAGTGTGTAACATCCAATAAATGGCGATTCCTGCGTTCAGCCACACATTTTGTTGTGGATTATGAGCACATAATGTTTGATGGATAATGCCTTTATCATAAAAATAAGAAGCAAAAGAACTAGATTTATATTGTTTGGCATTATTAGAACGCAGGATACGGATTTTCTGAGCAAACTGAGTCTTAATCATATTACGGAAAATTTGGAAAATAGAGAATAACTGTGAACGATTTTTCATTAAAAATAACTATGTCATACTAGAAAAATCATTCACAAAAGTCACAAAATATTGGAATTTATTGGACGCTATATTAATGGGGCCCCATATGTCATAATGAACTAACTCAAAAGGAATCGAAACCTAAAAAACAACTCTTGAAGGAAAAGAGACACGGTGATGCATACTAAGCTAACAAGCTTCGCAATGCACAGACAACTTATGACGAAAACTTGGGATTTGATGCTTCAATGTAGAAAGTGCAGGATGACCAAGATGACAATGCCACTGAAGAACAAAGGTTGATGACTGCAAAGTGCGAAAGGGAGATGCATGTCATGCCCCATACCAATCATCCTCCTCTTCTCGAGATCCTAAAAAATGCACAAAGAAGGGTAAAAACTAACAAAACAATTAAGAGCTTTGGTAATTTACTAATGGATCAAAAATTAAAAGGAAAACCAAGAACATGTAGAACATACAACAACTCAATATAAGGACTCAAATATGTATTGCCAGAGCCAGCCACTTTGGAGAGGGAACCATTAGCTAGGGTGACACTGTGAGGTGTATCGGCAGAATGATAATTAGAGAGAGAAGTAGACGAGCCAGTCATATGTTCATTTGTTGTATATGTTGATGATATAGTGATTACTAGAGATGATTCAGGTGGTATTATTTGATTGAAACAATTTTCGTAACAATGGCTTCATATGAAGGATTTGGAAAAATTTCGATATTTCTTTGGTGTTGAAGTTCCTAAATGTCATATTGTTATCAATTTATCTTTGAGAAAATATGTACTTGATTTGTTAGAAGAGATAGGTCTTTTGGATGGTCGTCCTATTGATATTCCCATTGATCCTAGTAAGAAATTATTAAAAGAGGAAGGAGAAATGTTTGAAGATCTTGGTACATATAGTCAGTTAGTTGGAAAGTTGAACTATCTTGCTATCATCAGGCTAAATATTTCATATACATCCAGTTCTTAGAGACTCCTAGGGTTCCACATTGGGATGTAGTTATTTGTATCCTTCGGTATTTAAAGAGACTCATGGTCTTGGGATACTATCCAGATCAACTGGACATCTCAGAGTAGAAGGATTTACCGATGCAGATTGGGCAGGATCTTCTTAGATAGGATGTTCAGTATTGGATGTTGTACATTTGTAGGTGGAAATTTGGTTAGTTGAAAGAGTAAGAAATAGACAGTTGTGGCACTTTCCATTGCGGAAGCTACGTATAGGGCAATGGCCCATACTGCTAGCGAGTTAACATGGTTGCAACATTTTTTGCAGGAGATTGGTTTTTCAGCTCCTACTCCGGTTCCATTATTTTGTAATAATCAAGCTGCAATAAATATTGCTTCCAAACCTATCTTCCATGAAAGAACCAAACATATTTAAGTTGATTATCACTTCGTCCGTGACAAGATACTCAGGGGAGATATAGTTATACCTTTTTCTAAAGTTTAAAGATCAGTTAGCTGATATGTTCACAAAATCTTTGTGTAGAACTTGATTGGAGTTTATTTGTTCCAAGCTAGCGTCTATAACATATTTGCTCTAGCTTGAGGGGGAGTGTTAATAGGAACTTAGAGTAGTTAGCTTCTTATAAGAAGTGGTTGAATAAGTGGTTAGTTTGGTAGATTTGTTACATCGGTAATTTGGTCATTGTACTCTCATCTTTAAACTCTATAAATTGAATGTGAGAGGGCGATGATCACTATCTAACTAGCCTCTCTCTTTTGTATATATCTCTTTGCTGAATTCTATGACAACTTGGATCTCTAGGAAGGAGAAAAAATTATCCAAATATTTTGTACAATAAAGAGGAAACCATTATTAAAATGTCATTCATTGGAGCAATTTATCATATTGGACAATCTCTCAAAACCAGTTTGACCTGAGTTCACAAATATGAGTCTTATGGTATGCGAGTCCTTTGAGCATGTACATTTAAATATTATTTGTTATTGGTGGGAAACTTAGTATAAAATATACCATCTCCTTTTATTGTTTAATCCTGGCTAACTTGACATTTACTTAACGATTCTAATTTCAGAGTTCTAGTTGAACAACTGGAAAGGGTGAATGTCAGTCAGATGGAAAATAATGCCCAAACTGCATTTTGGATCAATGTCTACAATGCTCTTGTAATGCATGTAAGAATCATAATAAGTGTTGGTTTGCTCTTGCCAATTTTTGCTACATATAACTGTCTTTGTCTATTGTGCCTTGTGCAGGCATATTTAGCATATGGAATCCCCCACAACTCTTTGAGAAGGTTAGCATTGTTTCACAAGGTAGTTTTCTTCTTTGTTTTGTGGTAACCATTGATTAAAAAGAAGTTTTTAAGTCTAACAGTGTATACGAAAAACTACCAAAAAATATTTGTTGGAGCAGAGAATGTACAATTGCTTAAGCAAGCCTATCAAAATCTACAAGATTGCACTTTCCTTTTTTCTGACGCCAAACCTGCCTTCCAGTGATGCCTGTACCAGGGGTTTGTTTCAAAGACGCTTTGATAGTTTCACAGTTAACCTATTATCAAATTTAGAAAAATCCTTTTGTTCTCAAAATTGAGTTTATCAGATTCTTTCTATTGCCACGGCCCACTTTTTAGGACATTTTTAATAAACTATTTTTTTTGGGATATCATTTTCATTTTTCATTGGTAATATATGGCGAGAAATAGAATTGCCAGACATACAGTTGAATTGTTATACAAGAAATAAGACCCCGTGGAATATGATTTTGAAAAATAATGCTGATTCAAAGTTTCAAACCATAAAGTTTTATCGACTCTCAGTAGTTTCCCAAGTTTCCATTGTCTTTTTTCTTCTCCTAATGTTTGTACTCTTTAGACTTTCTTTCTCTTTTCTGAAAACGGAAAAAATTTGTTGATGGATTTGTTTGTATAGTGCAGGTTGCATACAACATTGGTGGCCATATCATAAGTGCAAATGCTATAGAGCATTCAATATTTTGCTTCCGAACACCCCGAATTGGACGGGTATTCCTCTTACTCTCACTAAAGAACACACAAATATACACATGCACAAAAAGGGAAAATATAGGTGGACCACACACCGTCAAGGCAATTATTTTTATATCATTATGAATAACACCAAGAGATGATTGTTGGTGTTAGCTAGCTTAATTATAGATTGCTTCACATGACCTACTCACCATTCGTGCTGCTTGCTTCCCATGTTTTATTTTCTGTTTTTGGACATTCTAGAAATATAGTCATGGTTAGACAAAATTATCCATATATAAGTTAAGTTGAATATGGCTTTAACTTATAACATGATTCTACTTCTACTTATTTTTGAGAGTACAACTTGAACTGTTTCTTTCTTTCATAGAATAAATCTTAGGATGGAAAGGTAAATAATTATGTGAACATCAACAGCTTTTCTTAACAAGATGTGTTGCTTCTTTAGTGAAAGAAGGAAGATAAAATTGTCAAAAGGATTCTAATATAGCATTTCGTCAATGAGATAGTGTTGCTTGACTATTTATCTGCCTGTACTTAAATTTCAGTGGCTAGAAACCATCCTTTCCACTGCCTTGAGAAAAAAATCTGGTGAAGAAAGACAACTCAGCTCAAAATTGGGTCTTCCAAGTTCCCAACCCCTTGTCTGCTTTGCCCTTTGTACTGGAGCTTTTTCTGATCCTGTGGTAACTTCTCACTTCTGTTACTCCTCCTTTTGCACGATAATGAAGTTTGAATATTATTATTTAAAGGTTATCCAAAATGAAATATTAGATTCCATTGGTTCTCAATATCTGTTGGATGAGTCCAACTGCATTCCATTGATGTTGCTTTAGTTAATTACCAGGTATTGGCATGTCACTCTGCAATTGAAAGCGTCCATATTGTGTTTATGATTGTATCATGAGTTAGTTGTTCCCCCTATGTTAATATTTCTGTATTCGATTAATGTTTTCATCAAATTTTGTTTGGTAATTTTGACGATGTTACCTATATGCTCTATAGTTAGTATTGTAAAATTGGAGAGCAGTTCTGGTCTTTATCTACATGGTGGACTGGATCAGTGCTGATATGACATGTGAATCCAAAACTTGAGCAGTAGAAAAATGAAATAAATACTTCAATTGAAATACTAAGCTATATAAAAAATTAGATTCTTTTCTAAATGCTTGCACTGCTTATAGAATATTATTGACAATATCTGTAACAGTTGCTTTTACATAAAAAAGTTTTGCAAAACTAAAATTAATCAACCGTCACAAAAAAAAATATCAAATTGATTAGTCATATTTAATATAAAAGAAATTATTATATCTTTATTTAAAAATTAAAAAAGCCCCATCATAACTTTTGCCTTAAACCTCAATTTTCATTGAACCACCCGTCTTGGCTAACCTTTTTAACTTATTTCTCCCCCAAATTAGCTCGTTTTGGCAACCAGTTGAAATGATGGAATAAGTTTTATAATTTGCTTTGATTGTGAGTCATGCTTCCATGGTGTTACTTACGAATTCATCCTGATCTTGATATGCTGCTTGGGGTTGATTAAGAGCTTACTTGTTAAATTTGTGCAGCTAAAATTCTACACAGCATCAAATGTTAGAGAGGAATTGGAAGTGGCTAAAAGAGAGTTTCTTCAAGAAAATGTAGTCGTGAAGAAGTCAAGGAAAGTGTTTCTACCAAAGGTGCTCGAGAGATATGCGAGGGAAGCATCTGTAAGCTCAGATTATCTTCTAACATGGGTCTCTGAAAATGTTGATAAGAAGCTACATGATTCTATACAGAAATGCATGGACCATAAATCCGGCAAGAGGGCATCTCAGATCATTGAGTGGCTGCCTTACAGTTCAAGGTTCCGCTATGTGTTCTCGAAGGATCTAACAGAGAAGCCATGGTGGTTGTGAGGGCCTTCTTATACAATTGAAGACAGCATTGCTCGGCTGAGAGGCTGGGAAATCAAATATCAAATAGTGGTTACCCCTTTGCTGATTTCTAGTCTGATGAGATTAACGTTGTAATCGGCATGTAATATATAGCACCAACTCAACTTCAGCTGTTGCGTGACTTAGTTTGACTTCTTAATGTAAGAAGACTTTAATGTAATTATTGAACTATTCAATTTTTTTCTTTTTTTTTAACTTTCTCCACCGAAATTCTTCATCTTCTTCCTCCATTTTTCTCTCTTTTTTCTCCGCACCAGTTAGGGTTTCTTTATTTTTCTTTTCCTTTTTCGCACCAGTTCATTTCTCCATCTTCTTCAACCGAAGGTTCATCATGATTTAAACCAAACATTCTTTAATAAATAAATTCAATCAATGTTCATCACTGATTTAAGACAGACAAACCTCATGAAAGTTAAAGCTCATCAACGATTAAGACATATAAGTTTCATCTACAGTTAACATATTCAGTTCTTATAACCACAATTATAAGAAGGTAAGTTCATATATTAAACTTTATGATAGGTCATATATATTTAGAGCAAATATCAACCACGAGTATTCAACAGTTCTGCGAATTCTAAAATAATAAAGAAAACTGTAAAGAAGGCAATTCCATACCTTGATTCAAACTCTCATCTCCTTCTCTAAATCTCTTATACTATTGAAACTTCTAGCTCTCTTCCTTTCCTTGCTTCAGCAACTAAGTCTGTGTTCCTATTTATAGATTATTCTTCTAATAGTTCCTAAACATGTCATTCTCCAATATAGGTTGTTTGCTTGCAGCCAGCTTTAAGCTTAATTATGAAATCCAATGTCATTCCTAACGTGTAAGGACCTGATACAGATTAACCTGATAAAAAAAAATTACTACTAATATGCTATCTTACTTCTTTTCCAAGAAATAGATTACGTGTATTCTCAGGGTTCTTTTAAAAAAAAAAGTTTATGGCCATTTATTTACTTAGAAGATGTTTTATATATATAGTATTTTTAATGACACCAAAGTAATGAAGATGGTTTCTTATTTAACCCAAAATAATATTTATTTTGTCAAAAATGTGTCTTAAACTATCAAGCACTCATTAGTCTAAATTTTTTTTTTAATTAATTTGTATAGGATTATAAATTTTGTAAATAAAAGCATTAATCCTGTAATAAAAATTTAGGAAAAACTTCATATAGCCCCCCTAAACTTTCAGTCCTTTTGACATACCCCCATAATCTTTAAAAATTCTCACTTTAGTACCTTGAACTTTTAATGTCTATCATTTAACCTCCTTCCATCAAGATTCACTGTTAAATCCTGTCAAAATTTTCAAAATACTTCTGTATTTTTTTTAAAAAAAAATTATAAAAAAAAATCTCACAGATTCAGGCGTAGGTATTTTTGTAAATTCCGTTAAATCCTGACCAACGCCTAAATCCTTGCAATTTTTTTCATCTTGTTTTTTTTAAAAAAAAAAAAACAATGGGTATTTTGAAAATTTTGGCATTCCTCCGTTAGGATTTAACAAAAAATCCTAAAAAAATGGGAGTAAGTTAAAAAGAAATTAGAACTTCATGGTACCAAAGTGGGAGTTTTTAAAGATTGCGGGGGCATGTTATAAGGGCTCGAAGTTCAGGGGGTCTATCTAAAGTTTTCCAAAAATTTTATAAATTTCCAACTAAAACTATGTTCCAATATGTTCCCCCTCTTCATATATATATATATATATATATATACTTTTATTATTATTATTAGTTAGGCCATTACATTTATTATCTTCTTATAAAAATTTCATCACCGGAATTTGCTATCATAAATTACGTACCTTATATGTTATCGTTCGAATAGCGAGGGGTACTTTTTCTGTATTTCTTCTTCTAATTCCTATGATGCTTCTTCAATGCCGTGATTATTCCACAAAACCTTAACCAGTGAAATCTTCTTGATACGTAACTCTTGTTCTTTCTTGTCCAAAATCTTTACTGATATTTCTTTATAAGTTAGGTTTTCTTGAAGCTGGAGTGGCTCATACTAAATGATATGATTGGGGTTAGGAATATATTTTCTTAGCATCGACACATGAAAAGCATCATGCACTCCAACAAGATTTGGCAGTAGAGCTATTCGATATGCTACTAATCTTATCTTTTCTAGCACATCGAAAGGTCCAAATATCTTAGGCTTAATTTTCCTTTCTTGCCAAACCTTACCAATCCTTTCATAGGAGCAATTTTCAAGAACACCTTGTCTCCTTTATTGAATTGCAAATCACATCAACACTTGTTAGTGTAACTATTCTGATGACTTTGGGCTGCCACTATTCTCTGCCTAATTGAGACGATCTTATCATGTGTATGTTGGAGGATATCTAGTCCTATTAATTTTCGCTCTCCTACCTCATCCCAATACAATGGTGATCAACATCTTTGTCCATACAATGCTTCATATAGGGTCATTCTGATACTTGCCAGGTGGTTGTTGTTATAAGCAAACTCAATCATAGGTAAAAAGTGAATCCAACTGCCTTCTGTGTCCAATATACATGCTCTCAGCATGTCTTCTAGTGTTTGAATTGTTCGTTCTGTCTAGCCATCTGTCTGAGGGTGGTAGGCTATACTGAAACATTGCTTGGTTCCCATGACTTTCTGTAGGCTTTGACAAAAAATCTTGAAGTAAAACGGGGGTCTCAATTTGACACAATAGCTACTGGCACACCTTGCAATTTGACTTTTTTTTTTTTATGTATATTTCTACTGACTTCTTCATGTACTGCTTAACATTAATTGAAATAAAAATGTGCGCTTTTTGTGAGCCTATCCACAACCACCCCTATAGCATCTTGTCCTATTGGCGCTTTTGGAAGCCTTTGAACAAAATCCATGGATACTTCTTCCCATTTCCATTATGGGATTCATAATGGTTGCAAAAGTCCTGTGGGCTTCTAGTGTTCTGCCTTGACTTGTTGGCAGTTAGAGAATTGAGCCATGAATTTTGCTATTTCCATTTTCATGTTGTTTCACCAAAAAGTTTTCCTTAGTTATTGATACATTTTGGTGCTATGTTAAAATTGGGGGTGTGACAATTAGGTGGTATCAAAGCGGAAGTTCCCGCGAACACCAACTTATATTATATCAACGTTTAGTAAATGAAATATTAGGAAATATGTATCTAACCTTAAGAATAATGCAGAAAAAGGGAACATGGCACATAAAAGGGAAGGATGAGCTAAAACTTCATAGGGTAACGTGAATGCCAATCAATTAATAAAACAAATGGCAGCAGAAATAGCTGATGTTGTCACTAATAGATGAGTTGAACCAGTTGCAAATGGAGAGCACGAACGTCCTTTTGATAAATTCAATCGATACCCCTTTTCCAACCTTTGATGGCAAATTTGACCCTATTAAGGCTGAAAACTGGCTTATTGACTTGGGGGATTACTAGTGGCAACAAATTGCATATAGGAACAAAAGGTGAAATATACAACCTTTAAGCTATCTAGTGAAGCCAAAAGATGGTGGATTGCAAAGAAAGTTATGTTGAGACAAGAGTTAGAAACATAAGTGGCCATCACTTGAGAATGTTTCAAGAAAGAATTCTATCAACAATATTTTCCCCAGATATTGCAAGATGCAAAGGCTCGTGAATTTGCAATTCTAGTCCAAGGAAACATGACCGTAGCTCAATATACTGTCAAGTTTAACAAGCTGTCCCGTTTTGCATTATACTTAATCCCTGATGAAGAGAGAAAGGTCAAAAAGTTTGAACAAAGTCTAAGCCAGAAAATCCAAGGGCATGTGGCATGCCTAGGAATTTAGAATTTTGTTGATTTGGTCAACTGAGCATCAATAGAAGAGGATTGTTTAAGAAAGAAATGGCAGTTGGAGCTGACTTTAGGAAATAATCAGCACCACAAGGATCTTCTTAAGGAAAGAATCAAGGATCCTGGAAGAAGAAAAAGTTTTTTAACAATGATGCAAAGCCAAGATCTGTACATAAACAACAACATCTGCAGGAAAACTAACAGTACGCTCCTTGTCCCAAGTGTGGAAGATTCCATCCAGGCAGTGGCAGAGCCAGGAATGCTACTAAGGAGGGGCGGAAGCAGAACTAAAATAATATAATATAATGACAATTTTTTTTCTTTTTATATATTATTTTTTTATTTTAATATATGAAAGTATAGTAATTACAATTCAAAATATAAATTATAACATAATATATGTATAAAAAAAAACATAGTTATCAAACTTCATAAATATATGTCAAATTGATATATCAATTCACATGTAGGCATTAATACAAAAGACAATAGATTTACTAAAAATACAAAATACAAAGTGTCTAAAATTGTACCCTACGCAATTTTAGAGACACAAAATCATCAAGTATCAAATCTGAACTGAAGCTCTCAAAAATTTCCTTCTCAATGTAGATAACTAAATTATTTGCAAGAAACTCATCCTCCATTTTGTTACGAAGTCTTGTTTTAACAACTTTCATAGCTGAAAATGCTCACTTAATAGTTGTCGTAGACATTGGAAGAGTCAAAACAANATTGATATATCAATTCACATGTAGGCATTAATACAAAAGACAATAGATTTACTAAAAATACAAAATACAAAGTGTCTAAAATTGTACCCTACGCAATTTTAGAGACACAAAATCATCAAGTATCAAATCTGAACTGAAGCTCTCAAAAATTTCCTTCTCAATGTAGATAACTAAATTATTTGCAAGAAACTCATCCTCCATTTTGTTACGAAGTCTTGTTTTAACAACTTTCATAGCTGAAAATGCTCACTTAATAGTTGTCGTAGACATTGGAAGAGTCAAAACAAGACGAATCAATCTATCAATAAGATAGTATATCTCTAATTTTCCTATATCTATCAATCCTTGACATAGTTCCGCAATAGAAGACAAGTTTTTTAATTTCTGAGGATTAAGCACATCAAGTTTAAAATGCTTCAACTGAAATTTCAAGAAAATATTCTCCTGCTCAGAAAAATCAAGAGAATAATACTTCTCTACAAGACTAAATATATCATTAATGTTAAAAGATTTATAAGAGTTGCTTGGATTCAAGGCTGAACTAAGTGTCAAAGGTTTCATTGCTCTTTCACCAAATCTAGTATTAAGCTCTTGCAATTGAAAGTCTATAGTAACATTGAATATGTCAAAATGATAATAATGCTTCACAGTGATGTGATCCCGTTGATGACAACCTCGATCTTCAATATAACGAGCACTCAAATCTGGAATGTCAATTTCAAATTTCTTGGAAAAATATACGACTTTCTCAAGCAAATCATCTCAATCTTCATTTCTCAATTTTTGAAGTGCTTTTGTATTAGAAACTAACTGTATAGCATTGAAGATGTCTTGAGATTTTTATTGCAAATGTTGACAAAGAATATCGGTAGTGCCCATGATCTCCCTCATCAAATGTAAAATGAATATGAATTTGAAGGATGTAATAATTTTATAAGCAGCATCAGCATCCCCACGCTGAGTGTAAGTGGATCCCCATTTTATAATATTTTCAAACACTGAACAAGTAGGACTAAACATCCTTAGTAGGCTACAAATTGAATGAAAATGAGAATCCCTGCGAGAATCACCAACTCGTTGCAAATTACCAATTTGGTTAGCTCCTTAGTTTCAAGTTCATCAATAGCTATCAAATGTGCAATTTCTGCTGCTTGAGCAGCTTGTAGTTCATCATGACGTTTACATGAAGCACCAACCACATTGATAATGAAATTTAAATTTGAGAAGAACACATGAACAGAAAGTACCTCTCAAAATGCAGCAACTAATGCTAATTGTAATCAATGAGCAAAACAATGAACCTAGTATGCACAAGGACAATCCTTAAGAAATAATGATTGCAATCCTTTCCATTAACCACGCATATTACTAGTACCATCATACCCTTGTCCACGAATATTTTGAATATCAAGACAATGTTGAGAAAGAACATCAGATATTTCATTCTTTAAAGTTTCCGCCGATGTATCTTTAATATGGACAAGATCAAAGAAGTGTTCTTGTATAAAACCAGCTTTGTCAACAAATCTCAAAACAATAGCCATTTGTTCTCTCTTAGACTCATCTCGTACCTCATCAACAATAATGCAAAATTTTGAATCACCAATTTTTTCACGAATTGCATCCCGAACCCTCTTTGCTATGACATGTAAAATCTTTTTTTGAACATAATGTAAAGTATATTTAGCATTTTGTGAAGCATTTTCTAAAACAACCCTAGCAACATCCTCATTGAAAATGGATATAACTTTTATCAACTCAAAAAAATTGCCACGATTTTTCGAATCAGGACCTTCATCATGATCTCTTAAAGCACATCCTTGAGATATTAAATATCGAATAGATTCGATTGAAGTCTTCAATCGTAATCAATTGTTCAATTTTTCTTCTAAAGTTTGCTTATATATCATCTTATCAATATGTTGAAATTAGTTCCTCAAAGAGTCACAACATTTAACAGCATTACTATGAAATGAACATGGCTCGTTTCCTACATGGCCAAGAAAAGCACAATTCTTACCATCATTAACCTTCTTCTAATTACGAAATTCTTCAGTAGTAAATGCATTTGCTCTAAACCGTCCAGTTTCTTTTTTATTAAAAAGATAGCAAGGTAAACAATAAGCAACATCTTTTGCAGAAGAGTATTTTAACCATAGAAACATCGTATACCAAGATGATTGAAATCTTCGACGATTTTTTTCATTTGCCGAAAACGGATATCCAGAACTATTAGAAGAAACGAATCTATATGGACCATTTTTAAGATAAGCATGTCTAATTGCATCCTATTGATTAACATGATATTTTCATATTGGAGGACGTAACCCTGGATCTTTTGGAAGAGTAGAAATGTCGACTCACTCAACTTCTTGATGTTCAATTCTTGACATCTTAGAAGCAACTTGCTCAGGAGTTGAAGTTTGAGAATTAAATGCCGAAGAAGATATTTTAGAATTTGAATCAGCATCTCTTTTCTTAAAAAATACATAAATTGTTTTTTACTTGCTCATGATGTAATCTAAAATTTGTCGGANTCTATATGGACCATTTTTAAGATAAGCATGTCTAATTGCATCCTATTGATTAACATGATATTTTCATATTGGAGGACGTAACCCTGGATCTTTTGGAAGAGTAGAAATGTCGACTCACTCAACTTCTTGATGTTCAATTCTTGACATCTTAGAAGCAACTTGCTCAGGAGTTGAAGTTTGAGAATTAAATGCCGAAGAAGATATTTTAGAATTTGAATCAGCATCTCTTTTCTTAAAAAATACATAAATTGTTTTTTACTTGCTCATGATGTAATCTAAAATTTGTCGGAAACCTAAAAAATTATTTATTTATTTATTAGCTTTAAGACTTTTCACACTAAAATCTAAACAAACAACTTAACAACTCATGACTAAATGCTAATGACACATACTTTAAATGCCAATACAACTCATAAATAGTTTCTTATTAAATCAAAGCCTCAAAACATAATCAAACATCCACATAAACCTTAGCAATAAACCTAATCATTATTCACAACCATTCTTCATGCAAACTTCCATTTAACAACTCATATATACATACATACAAGCAAGAACACTAAAATACTTCAAAAATCAACTTCTAAAATTAGTAAACTTTCAATTGTCAAACATCAAAGCATAATCCAGCATAATCAATTTCAGTTCTCTAAGCCATGAGCATCACATGGCAGAGGATGTTTCACAGATGGAGGGCACTCACCTTACTGTCTCAGATGAGCCTATGTGTCAAAATCATGATGGATCAAATAAGCAAGGTGAGGTTGCTACCATCACCTGATCACCCAAGGGAATGTTGGTTGTGAAGTTGGGATTACTATTGCTGTCAATTTCTTCCTTCCCTAGTACCCTGCTCGAAAAACAGAGCAATTCTTATTATCATAAAAATCAAAACCCATCAAGAAATAACAAAAGAAACTCAAAAATTGTACTCGCAGATTACACGATTAAACAAGATTGTCTATAACTATGTTTATAAGATATAGTTGTAGAGACATATATATATGACAGTAATGACACGTTAACCTCTGAGAAACTAAGGTCTTTTTTCTTGATAATACCTTGGTACTAATTGAGGAAGATGTCGTCGATCCGGAAATGGTAAGTGTGGCGCTGAAGATATTAAATTTTCAGCTGAAATGGATGATTATGAACATATGGTTAACTAAGCCCCAAATACACCAATTCAGTCATTAATCCAAAATCAACAAAGCAATCATCAATTTGATAGAAACAACAAAAGTCATCAAATAAAACTCATCTCACCATCAATTTTGTTCAACCAAAACAACCCATTCGGCCATGCATCAAAAACCCCCAAATTAAACCCTAAATTCGAACCTAATAAAAATCATGCTAGTTTATATGATTTTCTAGTTTTAAAATCAATGGGTGTAACGACAATATAGAGAAAAACTATACACAACTAAAAATCATCAATTCCACTCAAACCATTAGGTCATCTCCATCAAAAATACCCAAATGAAATCAAACATCAAAACTGAGCACACACTGACACACACTTCATGCTTTACGGCCATAGCTAAATTTCTCAAGAAAAAAACCCAGCAAAACCCAATCGGTTAACAGCAGTAAAATACCCAATAAATCTATCATACGGTTAATCCCATCAAATATACCCAATTGAAATCAAATACTCAAATCTTATCATTCGGCCAAACCAATTTCTCAAGAAAAACCCAGCAATCCGAACCCATAATCATACGATTTTATAGCTCCAAAAATCAATCGACATCATGATTTAAAGAGCTAAGGAAGAAATGGCTTTTTACCTAGAACTGCCATGAAATGTGAACGAAGAAGCAGAGAAGCCGAGTTTGCCGAGAAGGAAAGGAAAAGAAAAGAAAAAAGATGAATCCGAGTCTGTCGAGAACTGAGAAGGAAAGCTAGAAAGGAAAAGAAAAGAAAAAAGATGAAGCCAAGTCTGCCGAGAACTAAGAAGAAAAGGAAATGAAAAGAAAAAAGATGAAAAGAAAAGAGAAGAAAATGGAACTTGGTAGACTTACTGTCTTACTGAGCTGCGTTAAAATAAATAAATAAATAAAAAAGGAAGGGTGGGGGGCGTCAGGCATGCCACGTGTTTGATAAAGCAGTAATTTTTTTAAAAAAAAAAAACCAAAGGGGGGGGGGTGGTCACCGAGTCAAGGGTAAAAAAAAAAAATTAAAGGGGGGGCGTCATCGAGTCAAGGTTTTTTTTTTTTTTTTAAGAGAGGGCACGCGGCCCTTTGCCACCCCCTATATCTCCGCCCCTGCATCCATGGGAGTGTCGAGTAGGCACTAGTGTGTGTTACTACTGCGGAAAGATGGGTCACTATGCACGAGAATGTCCAATTTTGGCAGAAGACAATAGTAATCAAGGCCAACCATGCATGAGTTTATGCACGTACCATGGAAGAAGCTGAAGCAAATAACAACATTGTCACAAGTACTGCTCAACTCTTCACTAAGAAAATAATTATACTTATAGCAATTGCCAGTACAAAAGGATTGACTGTTAAACCAGAACTTTTAGGCACAAAGATAGTTGTGATTACTCCCACAAGGAACTCTGTGAATTGTGAATATATAATTAGAAATTGCCCGATTCACATAGGTAGAAATATACTATATGCCAATCTGATCTTATTCGACATGCATGACTTTGATGTAATTCTCGGAATGGACTGGTTAGCTGTCAATCACGCTAGCATTGATTGCTTCTGCAATGAAGTAATATTTAGATCACTAGGAAGCGTTGATTTTAGATTTGATGGATCAATGACACAAACTTTTCCGAAGCTAATCTTAACCATTCAAGCGAAAAAGTTGCTAATAAGTGGTTGTCAAGCAATCTTAGCATGTGTGGTTAAGGATTCTCTGGACGATACAAAGATTGAGAATATTCCTGTTGTAAGCAAATTCCAAAACGTATTTCTATAAGATTTACCTAGACTACCCTCAGATCAAGAAATTGATTTTTGCATAGACATAATACTCGGGGCTACGCCAATATCAAGGGCACCTTACCGAATGACTCCAATTGAATTGAATGAACTTAAGGAACAACTGCAAGAATTATTAAACAAACGTTTCATCTGTCCCAGTGTTTCACCATGGAGAGCCCTAATGTTGTTTGTAAAAGAGAAATATGGATCACTATGGATGTGCATTGACTATAGAGAACATAATTGAGTAACAATCAAGAACAAGTACCCCTTTCCCTGCATTGATGACCTTTTTTATCAGTTGCAAGGATCACAAGCTTTCTCAAAAATTAATCTACGATCGGGGTATCACCAGTTAAAAATTCATAGCAACGATATTCCAAAAACAACATTCAAAAACTATTACGGGCATTTTGAATTTTTGGTCATGCTATTTAGTTTGGTAAATGCGCCCGTAGTTTTCATGGATCTAATGAATAAGGTGCTCCATACATTTTTAGACAAATTTGTGGTGGTGTTTATAGATGACATCTTAATATACTCAAAGACAAAAGAAGAACATGAGAATCATCTACAAATAGTTTTGCAATGACTCCGAAAAAAGAAATTCTATGCAAAATTCATAAAATGTGAATTTTGGCTGGAAAGGATTTCATTTCTTAGACATGTGGCCTCCAAGGTAGGTATATTGGTGGACCCCAATAAGACATAAGCAATAGGAAACTAGAATAGACCTACAACTGCTTTGGAAGTAAGAAGTTTATAAGGTCTTGCCGAATACTATCAAGATTTGTAAAAGAATTTTCAAAGTTGTCTGGACCACTAACAGCACTAACCCGGAAGAATTTTAAATTTGAGTGGACAACAGAATGTGAAAAGAGTTTTCAGGAATTAAAAATAAGGCTAGTAACAGCGCCGATTCTAACCCTTCCCTCGAGAACATGCCAATTTGTAATCTACAGTGATGCATCTAGGAAAGGCTTGGGATGTGTGTGATGCAAAATAGAAAAGTAATCGCTTATGCATCCCAACAATTAAAGAATTATGAACTTAATTACCTCACACATGACTTGGAGCTAGCTGCAGTATTCTTTGCACTCAAAATATGGAAGCACTACTTGTATGAAGAAAAATGTGAAATTTACAGTCATAAAAGCCTTAAGTATTTGTTTACACAAAAAGAATTAAAATATTAGACAAAGGCGGTGATTGGAACTAATTAAAGATTATGACTATAACATCAATTATCACCCGAGGAAGGCTAATGTAGTTGACGATACTCTAAGCTGCAAGTCATCCATGACGGATTTAGCTTCACTCAATAGCCTCAAACAGTCAAACCAGAATTGAGAAGTGAATTTGAAAGATTTGACTTGAAAATATAACTAAAGGCAGAAAGATAATTTTGGCCAAGCTAGTAGTTCAACCCACTTTAAGTGAGAAAATTAAAGCGGCACTTGAAAATGATGAAAAGGTAGCAAAAATTAAAGATAAGATTCAGAAGGGAGAAGTAAAAGAATTTTCTTGGACATGGACAAACTTATTCAATTCAAAAAACGCATTTATGTACCCAAAGACGAGAAGTTGAGGAGAGAAATTATGGAAGATGCTCATCAGACTCCTCATACAGCTGTATGCATATTAAGATATTCATGGCATGTTTAAAATCAACATTGTATTTTTAAATCACACATAAATGAGGATGATATAAGAGGCATGAGTAATAAATCACCACTATTAAACATATATATTCTTCTTCTTTTTAAACTAGTTTCATAATATTACAAGCGTTACAAAAGTAGGTGGACGTAGCCGTTGATATAGCCTATATATAACAACAAAAGTGGCTAACTGCATACATACATTTTCAAAATATAGCCTACACTACATTAGGTATTTTATATTACTTCATTACGCATAATATATAAAATAGATGTCAGCATCCACATAAAGGACAACCCAAGACTCAACATCAAACAGCCAAATTGTTGGATTGGTCACCTTGAGCAGTCTGGTGACCTCCCCATCAATCACGATAATGGTGTACAAATCCATACCTATTTTTTAGCGGTCTTCCTCTGGACAGTTTGTAAAATGGTTTTGTGGAAGAAGAAGTAAGTCCACAACTTAATAAGTAAATTGTGAAAAATAATTAATATTTAAAATTTAAAATTATAGAAGGTTCTTTACAAATTTTATACACTTTCATCAATGCAATGAATATTATTTATTAACAAAATCCATTAACAAATAAATTTATTTCCTTCTAAATTTTTCATGGAATAAAAATATACCATTTACCTTTCCCTTTTGGCCCTTTTTTTTTTTGTACTATTTACCTATGTACGAAGTAGGGTTCGCATGCCCTAAAGGACATTCATGACACACCCCGCGACCGCAAGATGGACACAAACTATTTAGGAAACCTTCCTTGATCGACAAAAAAAGTGATGCACTCAAGAAAAGGCTCCTACTAATTGCCTACTTTACTTTCTAAGTGGTGTCTGCTATCTTTTAACTATTTTCACGGTATTGGTACTTCTTTGCACTATAATGCCATAGGGTTCAGCTTTTATATTGCACATAAATTCTAAAAATAAAAATCTTACTTAAAACATTTCCATAGCATGTGCTACATTTCCTTTCCTATGTTTAATCATCAAACAAATAAAAATTTGATAGTGCAATTTTGTAAAATTTTTAGTACTAAAATGACAATTTTTTTTTTTTTAAAAAAAACATATATAATTATATATATATATATATATAATATATATATATATATATATATATATATAGTACTCTCAAGTTTAAAATATCACATGTCATTTTAATACAGTGCAATTTACTTACTTAAGCGCTTAAAATTTTAATCCGCTTTGGAGACTTTGTTTTCGTTGCCTACAAATATAAACTTTTATTAGTATAAACATTTATTGAAATCTGATTCTCCAATCTTAATATTTTTAATTTTATTAACAAGTTTTATTTCTTTTTCTTTTTTATCAGAAATTGACATTGAGAAAATTAAGAATATAAACTATAATAAATAATCTTGAGCAATACAATTCACAGGACATATACTCAGTTTCCTATTTCTTCTAAAAAACAATATTATTCATTTACTTTGTTATTATTATTATTATTATTATTATTATTATTATTATTATTTTACTAGAAGATCTCAGATAATCCATAATGGTATCTTAATAAAAGGAAAAGTCTTGGGTGATCATAAAAAATACTGACCCTTAAGTTACATATTTTAGTTTTAAGTGTATGAAAAGTTGTGTGTGTAATGTGTAGACATAACATATAATTTATGGTCAAAGTCTAAAAAAATTGTGAAGTGCTGGAAGTCAAAAGGCACAATATCAAAGTATAAGACAATTTATCACTTTTGTACATTATCACTCATATCCCCAAAAGTTCTTCACATCACCACCTTCTTCTTTTTTTCTTTACCTTATCCTTCATACAATTGTCACTTCCCCGTTACTTATTTATGCATGCACACACACCTCACTTCATTCATTCATACATTTCAAGTTTTGATTCATGTACACACATTTCTCACAATTTATTAGAAATGTTGGACTTCTCACCATTTCAATTTTTTCATTACTTCACTTGTCAAACACCATTAAAACGCACTACACGCTTCTTTCTCCAACGTTTCCTCTTCTCCACACCGAAATTCTTCATCTTCTTCCTCCATTTTTTTATCCTTTTTTTCCCACCAATTAGCCTCTCTTTTCTCTTCCCAATTTTTTTTTTCACACCAATTCATTGATCTATCTTCTTCAACTGAAGGTTCATCATGATTTAAACCAAACATCCCTATAAATTTTTTTTTAAAAAAAAATCAATGTTCATCACTAATTTAAGACAGACAAGCCTCATGAAAGTTAAAGCTCATCAACTATTAAAACATATAAGCTTCATTTACACCAACGTATTTAGTTCTAACAAACTCAATTATAAGAAGGTAAGTTCAGATGTTAAAATCTATGATGGGTCATATATGTTTAGAGAAAATATCAACCGAGTATTCAACAATTCTGTGAATTCTAAAATAATAAAGAAAACTGTAAAAAAGACAATTTCATACTTTAATTCAAACTCTCTACTCTTTCTCTAAATCTCTTATACTACTGAAACTTCCGCCTCTCTTTCTCTCTTTTCTTTAGCAACTAAGTATGTGCGCATATTTATAAATGATTTCTTCCAATAGTTTATAAACACATCATTCTGTAATATAGGTTGTTTGTTGGCAACCTCCTTTAGGCTTAATTATGAAATCCAACATCATAAATCTAACGTCATTCCTAACGTGTAAGGGCCAGATACATATTAACCGATAAAAAAAAATCTATTGCTAATCAGCTATCCTACTTCTTTTCCAAGAAATAGATTACATGTATTCTCAAAGGTTTTTTTTTAAAAAAAAAAAAACGTTTATGGCCATTTATTTACTTAGAAGATGTTTTATATATATGGTATTTTTAATGACACCAAAGTAATAAGGATGGTTTTTGATTTAACCCAAAATAAAATTTCTTTTGTAAAAAATGTGTCATAAATTATCAAGCACTCATTAGTCTAAAATTCTTATTCAATTAATTTGTATTGGATTCTAAATTTTGTAAATAAAAGCATCAATCCTATAATAAAAATTTATAAATTTCCAACTAAGACTATATATTCAATTTGTTCCCCCTCTTTTATATATATATATATAACTTTTATTATTATTATTATTATTAGTTAGGCTATTACACAACTCGAATTCACTACTTCCTTGACAATCCCATTGAATGCTTATCTCCAAGTGAGAACAATATCCTTGTGGTTTTTAAGTCGTTGTAACCAACTTGCCTACACTTAGATTATAACTTTTGGAACCCTCACGCCTTATCACATATACTATGGCGAACCGATTTAAAACAACATTTTTTTTTTAATTAAGCCATGACAATACATACTTGAACATAACTATCAACAATAACTCATAACATGAGCATATCTTATCAGAGTTAACACATAACAGCGGAAACTACAATAAATAATAGTGAGAGTAACATATAACCCATATAGAGCTGAAATACATCTATGTTATAAAGCTTTAACATTGTGCACTATACATCAAAAGAATGGCTATACAAAAATGTCACATACAATACAAGCCAAATACATCAACATTGTTTATATACATAACAAATTGATCTAAACGAAAGATAGAGTAACTGTAATTCTATACAAAAGACATCCAGCGTACAACACCATCAATCATAGTAGCCTAGATATGTAGCTACCAAATAATCATCCAAACTCTCAGTACCTGCATCAACAACATCATTTAAATGATCATGGAGTTGTCATGTTCGCTCAGGCAAAAATATGAGTCCACTGGCTTAAGAAGTATAATAATTACTAAGTTTTCACACTAAGTCGACCTTTCACTTTCTACGTGAGTTTACAATAACAGCTACTTTTGGTATATAAAAATATCTTTTAATAAAACATGTCACTGATGAAATAAACATTGTAATCATGAAATCTCTTTGAAATATACTACTAGTTGTGAATTTATGCATACACTCCGAAGTATGCTCAGAAACACATTCATATAAACTCATTTAATACATAACTTTTATACATAGTATATCCCAATTATACAAATATATATGTTTTATGCCCTCTTGAGTCACAGATTATATAGTATATGTAAGTCAGAAACACATGCAAACATCATATGTAAACCAGTTATAAATGTATCATATGTTTTGTTCCATTTAAATTCATATGCATATCAATACACCTAGCATGAAAACCCATGTAAACATATCCATATAATTTTAAACACATAAATATGCAATACGTGTTGTGAGCATGCATATATGTGTTGAGCGTAATTTTGAGGACAAAATTATTATAAGAAGACATGTATATATGAAGTTCTCGTTCGGACGCTAGTATGAAAATTAGACCTTTTTTCTTTCTTTTTTCTTTTTTTTCAATTTTTCCTCAAGTGCTAAATTGGTTAAGAAAGTAATTAAAATTACTAGACAATTGAGCACATGGGGAAAAATTGGGAAAAAAAAAAGAAAAGAAAGAAGAAGTCTGATTTTCAGACTAGTTTCCAAACGAGAACTTCACCATTTGAACGAGCATTTAACAGAATGTTGCCTTCGTTTCTCGTCCCATGTACATTCGAACGGAGCATCACAGAAACTCTCATCCTATCCTCGTTTGATTTCGGTTCGTATGAGTCATCATGTCAGTCGCGTCCAGACAGGATCATTTATCCGTTCGAACGGCAACATATCTCAGGAATTCCCGAGAGACTTTATGAATGGGTGTAACGCCCCGCCTTAACATAATGAAAGGCGAAAGTGGAAACTCCCAATTACCACTAAGCACTACTATCAACCTCAACATCATCATAGATCATAAACTTGGCAGTATGAACTGCACTTGTTATAAAAGTGCGATATGTTAGCAGACTGGGCACGTTCTCTTTTATGTTATGAACTTACAAATTTTATAATCTATTATAGTTGCTTCAAAAAAAATAACTGCTTATATATTTATATTTTTAAAATAAATGAATACTATATGCATCGTATGACATGGCACACCAGTTCGTGCGGTATAATGACCATGAGCTTACCATTATTACAAGCTAATCCTATCGTCAAGTTATTTATTGTTGTGTGTGTACCGTGGATCCATTAGTTATAGTTTTGTGACTAGTGTACAATTCTTCGAGTGGGGTTACTGTTACGGCTTTACTAGTTAATATGAGCCACGTGGGGTTAGACTCGGTATGATTATTAGTATAAGATGATATGTTTGTGCAATGTCTGAGATACCGAAATTGTATCATAAGTTATTCAGGACGTACACACCTTACTGAGAGAGGATTAATGTTTCAGGTAGACTATATTATTAACATATGATTATACATATATTTACAGCATATTTTGTTCATTAAAATATAGGTATCTAATCATTGCATTTATGTCAACAATCTTCAAAATGAAACTATAGTTTTTTAACGACATAAGGGTGGAGATAAAACACCCCATTTATTTAAACGAATCAATGTTATTTTACAAATTGTGAAGGAATCTATTACATAAATAGTTCCTACCGTTTTTATTTACTAAGTTAGTTGACTTACTCAGTTATTATTCTGCCTATAAAACACTCCAATGTTTTATCCCTTATTATGTTGCAAGGCGATTCGCTGGAATGAAGATGCCAAGTGAATAGCCCATATTCTCAAATTTGAATATGATATTTATAGTAATGTCTATTTGAAAGCTTTGTATCTATTATTTGATCATAGATTGATGTCTTAATTAGTAAACTCATATCAAATATTCTGTTGTTTACTCTGATGAATAGTTACAAGTGGTGGATTCAGTCAGCTATTAGTTAGCTGATATGGATACCCTATAAGGAACTACTTTGGGTTAGTTAAATTAATTGACTTAATCTGGAAGGTTCTGATGATTCTTAAGTCGATGTTATACAGATTTTTTTCCCAAGAAAATAACTGTATCACTGAAGTCTTAATCCGAGTAGTTTAAGGCTGGGAGATGAATTATGAAATTAATTACAAATTAATTAATTGCTTGGGGTGTTATAGGATGGTATCTGATGGTAGTTCAAAACTACACATTTCTAAGCATAACTTTTTACACCAAAACACTTAAAATGTTAAAAAGTTTACAACCCTTATTTTGATCATCAAAATGAGCCAATATCTAAAACCTAACAAGTATGAAATTTGAATAGCAAGGAGCTTGATTTTTTAAGAAGTTCAAACTTGGATATTAGCATACGAGATAAGTAATCACCCATGAGACGCCAAAACAATTTATTTGTTGAACATGAATATTTTCATCAAACATTTTTACTTACATGATTTCTCTTGAACATATGTTGTGAACCCTAATGTTTTGAGAAATGATTAATTAAAAATGCATTGCTATTTACTGTGATTATTCATGAAATAGATTATGTTATCATAAGTGTAAACTATAACGTCTGTATGGCATATTGCAATGGAAAAAATGGATAAACAATCTGGGGCATGTGCATACTATTTATACGGACTTGACCTATGACCCATTGTGAGTGGAATGCTAATATACCTTAGATTTAAGGACTACTATAACCGGCGCAACCACCCACAATTTGTGGTCATATTCGCAATATCACTAATTGCGTTCCAACTAGGGCATTGACTTGGTTGAGTGACTTAAGGTGGTCGAACATTGTACCTTATTTGTTGAAGTGCAATTCACATTTTATTAATTGGATCCATCACATAAAACTTAAGTTTAATAATATGGGTAGAATTTAAGTCCCTAGTAGAATTTAAGTCCCTACTAATACAACTACGCAAGCAAAGATGTAATTTACTTTCATTAACTAAGATGATTTGATCACAAATTTTAAGAAAAGTATTTCATTTCACATTTACTTCAAAATCCCACCGTGGGTATTGTTTTAAATTCTTTATTTTTTTGGTGTAATGAATATGGAATTAGTAGATAGATTGATTTGAGTCATAAAACACGATGCAATTTTGTAAAGGATGTTATGAGCTGTCTGCACAAGTCTTTACAACCCTTTCTTCTCTGTTTTTGTTTAGTTGCTGTACTTCCCAATTATACAACAACTATTTGTGATTTACTTAAGGGTATTTTAACGAGGTAAGCAAAAAAAAACATTTTAGCACGCGCACACGTGTTATATTAGCCACATGGTACACCCATGTGCTGGACCCCACTCGATTGGTTAAGTTAGAAAATTTCGAAAAAAGCGTTATAGTACCACGATCGGACGGTCGAGTGCGTTCTTTATCGTGTGCTAAAAACTTTTCGCTCCTAGATAAGGGCCACATACTGCTCTGACCCGATCTAACGGTCTCCAGCCACGTGTCCACCCAAACATACGGCTTTGGATTTTAAAATTTAAATATTTATTTAAAAACATTCAAGCTAGTGTCACATCCCTCCTAAACAACCTCCCGTCATAGACTCGTACCCACCGTCCGATCGCTAGTAATTGGTGGGAACATGATCATGTGTTGTGGGGTTTATGTTTCATTTCAAAGTTGGACGGTAATCAAGACGCCTGTGACCGTTAACATCCACGACAGCCCGTGACACACGTAAAGAAAGGGCGATACTTTCGTCTTCCGAATTGTAAAAAGGCACGTGTCAGGTTCCATTGGGTTCATAGCCGTCGGATCATTGCCATTTACGAAAGGCCCACTTGGTGTAAAATTGGATCGCCATCGCACATTTTTTACTCTACTCCCCAAGACAACAAATTAGTAAACCTCCCCAAGCGAAGAAAACAAAAGGAGTAAACTACTTGCGAAGGTATCACGCACGCACGCACGCACGCTCTCTCGCCCTCTCTTTGCTTTATTTTCCTATTTCGCCGTCGATTCGCCGGAACCCTAATTCGATCCGCCGGAAAATCGAAAACTCCAGTAAGTACACAGTCTTCGGCGACTTTGGGCTTAACTTTTTGTTAGGTTTGAGGTGTGTGCTCTGTTGAGAGTGTTAAAAGACTTAACCCTAGGGATTTTGGTTTGGAGGAGTAGATGAGCGTACGATTGGGGAGCAGTTGAGAGATCAAACGGGCCGGATTTCGTCACCGGATGGAGGGAGGTAGCGTCTCTAGACTTACTTGTTCTGGTACTGTTCATTTCCTACATATCTTAAAGTGATAGGCTTTGTTTTGTATGTAAATTAGAGAAGAGATGTTGCTTGGTTTGCTTGCAATGGTGAGTTTACTTTCAAACAGTTGCACAGTTTATTTTATCACTTATTTGACTGGCTACTTTAGTGCAGAAAACAAGCATTTACTAGGTTAATCTTTAAATTGATTAAATCATAAGTTCGTTTGCATGTATATATCTCTTTGGGTGATGTGCAGGTTGTAGGTGAGGATATGTGCTTGTATAACCAGTTTGAGAAATGGGTTTTACCGTGATTTAAGTTGTGTTGATAGGTAAATAGACTTGTCATTTCTCAACAGAGAAGAGATAAGGTTTGTTTTAATAGTCGATAATAGAATACAACAAGAGTTTAATCCTTTTTGTATGTGTATCACAGTTTAGTAATACTATACCCACTCTTTGGTTTATAGCTTTATTTGTTAATGCACTACTTTATAAACCAGGCTGCTACCTAGCAAGCTTTGTCCCAATAGTTTTTTTTTTTTTTAAACAAAGAATGAATCACACAATTGAAAGTAGGTGCCTCTTCCTGGTGAGTTTACTCTTGAATAGAATTTTAAGATAAGTTTACACTGTGTTTTCACTTGGGTATGCATCTTAGGTGTGTGTATGTCATCTCTAAATCTTGGGTGATATGGAGAAACATTAAGAATTATCTGAACATATGACCTTTCTTCTTGTGTAATATTGGGTAAATTGGAGTTCTATGTCTCTTAGTGGATGTAGGATGGATGGTGTTTTAGAGTTGTGTGTTCGCAATGGGTTGGAGGAAGTGAGAGCTTTTACTACAACCCTTCTTCTTGTGAAATCGTTGGTTATTAGTGAATTGGAAAAAGTCACCCTAATGGAGGAGATTAGTTGGCGGCAAAAGTCTAGGGCTCTTTGGCTTAAAGAGGGTGATAAATGCCCAAAGTTCTTTCATTGGGTAGCCAACTCGAGTAGGAGAAACAATTCCATTGAAGCTCTGTCTGTAAATGGCTCAGTCTCTTCTGATCAATCTGCTATTAGTGAACACATTGTGCAATACTATGATAGTTTGTTTTCAAAATAGTTCAACTGGCGGCCTAAGCTGGATGGCCTTGCTTTCGATTCCATAGTTGAGGTGGAAACCGCTAGGCTAGAGAGCCCGTTGAGGAGTGGGAGGTTCTTGAGGTGGTGAAAAGTTTGAATAGTGACAAGGCACTTGGGCCTGATGGTTTTTCTATGGCTTTCTTTTAAACTTGCTGGGATGTAATCGAGGTAGACATTATGGGGGTGTTCCATGATTTTCAAAGTCGTAGTAAGTTTGAAAAAAGTCTCAATACCACCTTCATTGCTCTCATTCCGAAGAAATCTGGGGCTATTGATCTTAAGGACTTCTGGCGTATTAGTCTTATGAGGGGAGTTTATAAGATTATTGCCCAATCTTTGCCAATAGATTGTGAAGGTTGTGGAGAAGATTCTTTTGAAGCTCTAGAATGTGTTTGTTCAAGGTAGGCAAATCCTTGACTCCGTTCTCATTGCTAACGAATGCTTGGATAGTAGAATCAAATCTAGTGAGACACGGGTGATCTGCAAACTGGATATTGAGAAGGCTATGATCACGTTAATTGGGATTTCTTACTTTACTTGCTAGGGAGGTGTGGTCTCTTGGATAACACATTGTATTTCTTCGGTGCGCTTTCCCGTTTTGGTGACTGGCAATCCATATGGTTTCTGCAGTAGCTCCATGGCTTGAGACAAAGAGGTCTTTTATTGTCTATTCTCTTTGTTATTGTTATGGAAGCCTTAAGCAGAATTCTTTTTGCTACTGTTAATTTGGGTTTTCTCTTAGGCTTTTTGGTGGGGTCTAGGCATTCAGGTGTGGTTAACATTTCACATCTGTTGTTTGCAGATGATACTTTAGTTTTCTGTGGGACTAAGCCTGATCACTTTTGCTACATGTATGCTTTATTTTTTTGCATTGAAGCTGCCTTTGGCTTGAAGATTAACCCGGCCAAGTCAGAAATGGTTCTTGTGGGTAATGTAGAGAATGTGGATCAGTTGGCTGGCATTTTGGGTTGCAGGGTTTCCTTCTTGCCTTTGAAATATATTGGTCTTCCATTGGGGGGCCTCCTTCAAGGCCAAGTCTATTTGGGACAGAGTTATTGAAAGATAGAACGTTGTTTGGCTTGTTAGAAAACGATATTCTTGTCTAAGGGTGGTAGGGTTACCTTTATGAAGAGTACACTTTCTAATTTGCTTACATATTTCTTGTCCCTCATCCCTCTTCATGCAGGTGTTGTAAACCACATAGAGAAGCTTCATCCTGATTTCTTATGGGGTGGGCTTGTGAAGAGTTCAAATTTCACTTATTTAGCTAGTCCAAGGTCGGTCTCTGATCTCTGTGGGAGGGTTGGGTGTTCGGAACTTGTTAAAATTCAATTGTGCACTTTTGAGAAAATGTTTTGGCGCTATGTGCATAAGAGAGAGGCGTGGTGGAGAGTTGTGGTGGACTCTAAATTTGGTAGCTTGTGGGGTGGGTGGTGTTTTAATAAGCCTTTTGGTTCATATGGGGTGAGAATTAGGAAGAGTATTTCTGAGGGTTTGGGGGATGTTTTGAAGTGATACCAGGTTTGAAGTTGGAGATGCACCAATGTTAGATTCTGGCATGATCTGTGGTGTGGGGACAAGGCCCTTAAGGAAGCCTTTTTAGATTTATATGGAAAGGCTTATTAGAACACCAGTAGCGGCTCACTTGAAGTTTTTTGGTGATTCCATTAAGTGGAACGTAAACTTTGTTAGAATGGTTCATGATTGGGAGGTGATTGCCTTTGCCTCATTCTTCAATTTTTTGAACTCAATTAAAGTGAGACGGGATGGTGAAAATAAGCTTTGGTTGTCCCCCCTCCAGAAAAGAATTGTTTGATGTTAGATCCTTCTACAATGTCCTTACTTGTAACGATGTCACTATTTTCCCTTGAAAGAGTATTTGGCGGACTAAGGTTTTTTTGAGGGAGGACTTTTTTGCTTGGTTGGTGGCTCTAGGGAAGATCCTTAGTATGAACAACTTTAGGAAGCGACATGTCATTATGGTTGATAGGTGTTGTACGTGCAAGAGGAATGGGTAGTTTGTGGACTATCTTCTCCTCCATTGTGAGGTCGTTTGCGTCTATGGAATGCCTTTTTTAGTCGTTTTGGGCTGTCTTGGATGATGCTTAGTAGTGTAGCAGACTTATTTGCTTGTTGGTGGACTGACGAAAGTACTTAGAGTGCTACTGTGTGGAAGATGGTGTCTTCTTTCCTCTTGTAGTGTCTTTGGAGGGAAATAAATGACAGAAATTTTAAGGACCGTGAGAGGATGTTGGTGGAGCTTTGAGTCTTTTTTCTTTTTTACTCTTTATACTTGGGCAGCTGCGTTTGTTTTCATAATTTTTTTGTTCTTTTTTCTTCTCCTAGCTAGGTGTTTCTCTTGTATACTCTGTGTACCTGAGTAACGCTTTTTATATTTAATGATATTTTGATTACTTATCGAAAAAATGTTATTAACATTTGTGCAAAATGGTTTCTTACAAGTTACGTTGTTGCATGTGGGCCACTTTGTTCCTTATCTGTTTAGCCCTCTGTATCAATTTTTGTTTTCTTTTTTTTAATAATTATGATTATCATTAATTTATTACTATTGTTGTTATAATTATATTATTTTTATTTTTATTTTTATCATTATTATTTTGGAGGAATTTAGTGAAATGCAATTGAATGGATATGTAAATTGTGTGTACAAACTTGGTTGTATGCTCAGTTACTTAGACGAAGTTGGTTTTGGGATGCTATATTGCTTGTTGAATGGGATTATTCATGTGTGTCAAATCTTTATTTATGATTTGAAAGTCTTCTATTTTTGTATATCAAAATTCTTGTATTTTGAGTAGCACTACCATGTAATTGCTAGTGGTACTTACTATGTACCATAGATATTTTCTCACTATACTGATGCTTTTTAACTAGTTTAGGGTCAAGTGCTCATTTTTCCCACTTTTACCATATTGTAGCATGTGGCTTATGTCTTTGCATTGCTTGGATCATTTATTTTAGTGTTCTGTTCATGTTGTAGGGCTTAGTTTTAAATTGATCTTCTAATTATTTTCTTGCTTCTTTATCAAGTATCTCAAGATGATGTCTGTTTCTTGGGGAAAATGATCGAAGATCGTTTTTCTAATTCATGTGTACTATGCCTTGCTGTAGTCCCCAGTTTGGTTTTGCTTTTATAAACAATCTTGAATCTGTTGATTTGTGCAAATTCTGGAAACAAAACCCTTCTTTAAACATGTTGATTCATATTGATTACCAATACTAAAAAGCATCAACAATTGGTTGATTCAAAAGAATACCCAGAAGTTGGAAGAACAAGAGAAACCTCTCTCTAAATTTTTTTTTTCTTCAAAACACGATTCTCCACAATAAAGTCACTTGTTGCCTTTAAATAAGCTACAAGTCCTAATCCTAAGATTACTAAGAATCCTAATGGAATTAAATAAGGACATAATCTTTAACAAATTAGGGTTTTGTTATTATTACAAATAAAGACTCTTAGGGTGCATTTGGCATTGCTATTTTGCATACTAAAAATTAGATTTTAAACCAAATCGCAGAAAATGTATTATTTGGAAGTGCGTTTTAAAAAAATTGTAATTTGAAAATGTGAAATAACGCACGATTTTTTATGCTAAATTGCGATTTTAAAGGTTAAATCGCGATTTTAAAGGTTAAATCGCGATTTTACCAAATGCTTAATTGCGTTTTTAAAAATCGCGTTTTCAAATGGCACGTTTTAAAATAGCTATTTTTGTATCTTTTTTTTTTGAAATCGCAAACCTAAATGGACCATTAATTTGTAATGGACAAGGAAACCTAGTCATTAAGGATAAACACTTCTAGCACGTAATGGACAATTATTCATGAAAATAAAGACTTTAAAACTCCTAATAAGTGATCCCACAACTATTTATTTTTACTTCATCGTATCACAGAAAAACACCTAATTTTCGTGATTCGTTGTGAATCATTGTTGAATGGTCACAATGGAGAGAATGAGATGCACGATAAAAATGTGAATCATTCTCTCCTTCTCAAGAAAACTCGTTCTTGAGTTTTAAGAATCATTGTTGAATGGTCACAATGGAGAGAATGAGATGCACGATAAAAATGTGATCATCCTCCATGATCTATTGTGATCCCAAAAACTACTTCTTCACTCCAACGTACTCATAGTTTCATTCATTGAAAGCAAACTCAACATTGCACTTCATAAGCTAACCTCCACACTTTGGATTATTATACAATTTTATTGCCCTTCCAATAAAGTCTTGTCAAATTTGATCATAAGTTGCTTTTTTTATTGTTTAGTAGGAAAGTTATATTATATGATGACAAACCAGTTAACAAAACATCTTTCTCTACAAAATTGTTAGCATGAATATTAATTGAATCTACTTTCTATGGATTTTCATCAAACAGTCGTGGGGTGTTCTGACCAACAATATTGAATTGCACGCCCTTTTCCAAACAATCACTTTTATCAAACAGTTTATATGCATCCCAATTTGTATCTGTTTGTGTTCTGACCAACAATACTGAATTGCACGCCCTTTTCAAAACAATTACTTTTATCATACACTTTATAGGCATCCCAATTTGTATTAGTTTGTTGACTTAATGGTAAGGGAACTTATCTCCACAAGATCTTCATTATCAAAATTGGCATCTTAGATTGGTTGCGAATCCCAATCCACGACACCATTGTCTTTTGTTAGATAATCTTCCATGACTTCTTCACCTTCTGTGCTATTCCATCCATTTAGTGTGGATTTGGTTGTTGTTGTCTTTGTTGGATGGCAACAGTACAACTTGTTGAATCAGAGTTTCATTTGTTGTTGTCGTTATTATTACAACTATAGCCATTTGATGAGTTAAACCGTCAATTTATTGTTTCATCTTGGCTCTGTTCTGTTTATAAATTTCTTCTACATTAGCATCACGGTCACCAAAACCTCAATCATAGCAAGCTTTGATACCAATTGATGTAGAGAGCGTGTAGAAAAATTTAAAATACGTACAAGAAAATATCAATGTTCTTGAATCCATTGATTTGCGCACAAATACCTAAAATAAAACTATTCTTAACCTGTTAATTCACTCATAATACGAGGAATAAAGTTATCAACAATTGGTTGATTTAAAAGAATACCCAAAAGTTGGAAGTTAATTTATTAGTAACTCAATCTTATTTGAAGGTGTAGAAGGGCGCAACCCAAGTATGCATGGAGTATACAAGAGAGACATCTAACTAGAAAGAAGAACACAAATTTGGAAATTCTAGAAAATTAGAACAAATAAGACTATTGTGAGCAGCCATCCAAACATAGAGGGATTTGAACATAATAGCTTTTTACACGACCACCAAACTTTCACAATCTTCAAAATTTTGCGTATTGCATTCGCGCCAAATATACCACATTATGCACAAGGAAGCCATCCTCCAGACTATTATATTACGGTGGCTTCCAAATTGACTTCTCCAACTAGCCAATAGCTCCATCACCCGTTGGGGCATGACCTTGTCTATCTTTTTTTTTTTTTTGATAAGTAAGCAAATTATCATTAAAAGTGCAAAACAGCAGAATCCCACAAGTCTCTAGCCAACTTGCAATGGAACAGAAGATCAATGGATTCTCCGCTCT
The DNA here is from genome assembly GCA_900184695.1 of Betula pendula. Taxonomy (NCBI): domain Eukaryota; kingdom Viridiplantae; phylum Streptophyta; class Magnoliopsida; order Fagales; family Betulaceae; genus Betula; species Betula pendula. The sequence goes on along the minus strand of FXXK01000121.1, from coordinate 1,161,391 downwards.
TCTTACACTGCAACACTAATTCATCACTATGACATTCTTCTTTCTTAGTTTGTCCGAAGTCAATATCTTCCCTAACTCAACCGTCGAAACAAAGAACGTCACTCTCTAAGTAGTCTTATTTCTCCAAATGCTTTTATAAGGAAAGGAAGAGCCAACGGAGGGGCTAAGCATATGATGAAAGGATCTAACCTTGAGCCGCCTCCTTTTGGAAGAATCTAACACATCAGAGAGTGTACAAAAGATTATGGAATGAAGTGACCAACTCCACCTCCCAGCCATGCACGGATATGAGGAAGGAGACATTCCATTAAAAAGAATCATTAGAAAACTGCACAAGGTTCGCCACCGGGCCTCCTTATGGCGAGCAATAGAAAACAATACTGGAAAAGCTTCCTTCAAGAATGTCACTCTCTGTAGCAATTTTATTCTTCAAAACACAATTTTCCAAAATAAAGCCACAAGGTGCCTTTAAATCAGCAAATCCTAATCCTGAGATTATTAAGAAATCCTAATGGAATTAAATAAGCATTCCTAATCCTTAATAAACAAGAATTTGTAATTATTACAAATAAAGACTCAAATCTTTAATAGACTAAGATTTGTAATTGTTTTTTTTTTTTTTTTGATAGGTAAGAGAAAATATATTAAAAACGCAAAAGCGCAGTCTTGGTACACAGAAAGTATATAAAGAACTGCCTAAATAGGGGAAGAATAATGAACAAGGAACTCATTATAGCTAATCACTAAAGGAGCTAAATAGGCAGCTGTCCAGGAAAAAAGAGTATGAAAAAAGAAAGACTTGAGCTCCTCTAACGTTCTTTCTTGGTCCTCGAAGTTTCTGTCATTATGTTCCCTCCACAGATACCACATAAGACAAGAAGACACCATTTTCCATACAACAACACTCTGGGAGCGCCCACCTGTCCACCAGCAAGCGAAGAAATCGACAACTCGAAGAGGCATAACCCAAGATAAACCAAAGCGACTGAAGATGTTATTCCATAAGGCGCAGGCGGCCTCACAATGAAGAAGAAGATGATCTACAGATTCCCTATGCCTTTTACACATACAACATCTGTCAATCATGATAATGTGCCTCTTTCTAAGATTGTCCATAGTAAGAATCTTTCCTAGAGCCGTCGACCAAGCAAAAAAAGCCACTTTCACAGGAGCCTTGGTCCTCCAAATACTCTTCTAGGGAAAGGACCTACCAGCATTACGAGCAAGAACCCTGTAAAAGGATCTAACATCAAATTTTCCCTTAAAAGAGGGGTTCCACCAAAGTTTGTCTTCCCATGCCCTTCTCACACGAAGGGAATATAATAAAGAGAAGATGGAAGCCACGACGCCCAACTTCCAATCATGAGCTGCACGGGAAAAGCTAACGTCCCATTGTAGGGAACCACTAGAAAAGTTCAGATGAGCTGCAACAAGTGCATCCTTTTCACAAGCAATGCCATATAGAACCGGGAAAGCTTCTTTAAGAGGCAACTGTCCACACCACACATCATCCCAGAATCTGATCCTGGACCCATTTCCTAGCTCAAAAATGGTATGGCTACAGAACAAGCTCCACCCTCTCCTAATGTTCTTCCATAACCCCACCCCATGCAGCCTAGTGGGAGCACGGGAACACCACCCACCCCCCACGCTACCAAATTTAGCATCCACAACAACTCTCTTCCAAGCCTCTCTTTCATGCACATAACGACACAACCACTTCCCCAAAAGGGCCCTATTAAAGGTCCTCAAGTTTCGAATCTCCAAACCTTCCTAAAAAATAGGAGAGCACACCTTGGCTCAACTAACCAGGTGAAATTTGAATTCTTCACCTATCCCACCCCATAAAAAGTCACGGTAAAGCTTCTCAATACGATTAGCCACGCTAGCAGGGATGAGAAAAAGAGACAGTAAGTACATAGGTAAATTGGAGAGAGTGCTCTTTATAAAGGTAATCCTGCCACCCTTAGACAAATACATCCGTTTCCAACTAGCCAACCAACGTTCAATCTTCTCAACAACCCCATTCCAAATAAGCTTAGCTTTATAACAGGCCCCCAGCGGAAGGCCAAGATACTTCAAAGGCAGAGAGGAGACACCACGACCCAAAATGTCAGCCAGACCAGTCACATTATCAACATTACCCACAAGGACCATAACTGATTTAGCCAAATTAATCTTTAAGCCAGAGACAGCTTCGAAGCATAAGAATAACACATGAAGATAGTGCAGGTGATCAGGATTGGCCCCACAAAAAATCAAGGTATCATCTGTGAACAGCAAATGTGAAATACTGACCGCCTCAGAGAGCCTAGCACCCACAGCGAACCTAGAAAGAAGACCCCTGTCAACAGTAACAATAAGCATCTTACTAAGCGTCTCCATAACAATCACAAACAGAAACAGAGACAAAGGATCTCCCTGCCTTAGACCACGAGAACTGCTAAAGAAGCCAGCCGAGGAGCCATTCACCAAGACAGAGAAGCTTGCCGAAGAGATGCAATGTGCAATCCAAGAACACCATTTCTCCCCAAAACCACACCTGCTTAGCATATACAAAAGAAACCTCCAGTTCACATGATCATAAGCCTTCTCGATATCCAGCTTGCAAATCACCCCTGGAATACCATAATTGATGCAACTATCCAAACACTCATTAGCTAAAAAGACTAAGTCAAGAATTTGTCTACCTTTTACAAAGGCATTCTGAGATTTCGAGATAACCTTTTCTACAACCCTTCTTAATCTATTAGCAAGGACTTTAGCAATGATCTTGTAGACTCAACTCACAAGACTGATAGGCCACCAAAAATTCGTAAGATCAATAGCCCCAGACTTCTTCGGAATTAAGGCAATAAACGTGGCATTGAGGCTTTTTACAAACTTGCTATGAGTATGGAAATCTTGGAAAACCCTCATGATATTAGACTTGATCACATCCCAACACTCTTGAAAAAAAACCATGGAGAAACCGTCAGGACCTGGGGCCTTATCTCTGTTCATACCCTTTACCACCTCAAAAACCTCTCTTTCCTCAAACGGAAGTTCTAGGGAAGAAGACTCTGCCGCATCAATGGAGTTGACTTCCAGGTCATCCAACCTAGGCCTCCAACTATAAGGTTCTGTGAAAAGGTCCTCGTAATACTGAACAATAAAATCCCTGATGATTGGTTGATCCGAAGAAACCGAGCCATTGACAAAGAGAGACTCTATGAAGTTAACAAAGATTTGTAATTGTTACAAATAAACACTTGTAATCCCTATTGGACAAGGATTCAAAAAAAGACTTTAGAACTCCTAATAAGTAATCCTCACGGCTACTTATTTTGACTTTGTTGTGTCACAAAAAGACGTAATTTTTGTGATATGTACTACTGCATCACATACTTGACATGGCCTTTTATTTGCTTTTATATATTTTTGTCTCACCCTGTAGCAAGATATTTCTAAAATTTTGAAGACATGATCTGTGTAATATTTGCGTTGTAATCTCTGTCTCTATTTCTCTTTCCTCTCTCTGAATATCCCTCATTTGTTTTTTTTTTTTGTAGGGATACACCCATGGATTATGATGACAATGATTTTCAAAGCCAGAATCTTCATTTAGCTGGAGAAGGAAGCACCAAATTTCCACCGGTTTTACGGCCATATGCTCTTCCCAAGTTTGATTTTGATGACAGCCTTCAGGGGCCTTTAAGATTTGATAGTTTGGTTGAAACAGAAGTTTTTCTTGGCATTGAAAGTAACGAAGATAACCGTTGGATTGAAGATTTCTCTCGGGGGGGTAGTGGGATAGAGTTCAGTTCAACTGCAGCAGAATCTTGCTCTATAGTGAGGCGTAATAATGTTTGGTCTGAGGCCACTTCCTCAGAATCTGTTGAAATGCTATTGAAATCTGTTGGCCAGGAAGAAATTATTCCCAGACAAACTATTGTTAAGGAGGCAGATGCATGTGATGAACTGGGTTGCTTAACAAAGCAAATGGAGCCTAGTCTGATACATGATGATAGCATTCTTCCTAATTCAGGGGACGTTACAGATTTACAGTCTACATTACCGCAGGATGAGATTCCTGAAAACTTTTCTGTGTTAAAGGGTGATATACTGGCGGAGCGGCCTCATGTTGAAGATTCTTCACAAACTCAGGAAGATGAGTTTTCTGTGGTTGGAAGATCAGGTGAACTGGATCCCAATGCTGTTAGTGTAAAGAGTAGCTTACCTGTGATTGAGGAAAGTCCATTTGATGATGGTAAAGCTAATGATGCAAATAAACGAGGTGTTGACATGTTGGCTGATGAATATCTGGATGACAAAACACAAGAAGATTCATCTGCATCAGTGATGCAAGTTGATAATTTGGTTACCTGTGCACACAATAAAATTACAAGTGGCGATGAGGTGAATGATCAAGATCTCCAACATCAGATAGATGATATTAGCAATATGAACTCAGAGGAACTGCGAACAGGAAATATTGAGCGAGAGGAGGAATTTCGTGTGTTAAGCAGAGAGGCTAAAATGAATGATCAAAATTTGGATGAAAATGTAGTTGAAAGTAGTACGTTTCATTTAGAAAACCCTCTTGGTTCGCACTCAAAGGTAGACTCTGTGAAAGAAGGAAATGCAATTGAAAATTGCACCAGTAATGTGGAGGAACCTTCTAGTATGTTACACAACGATGATTCTGACTTGCATATGGTGGAACAATGCAGAGAGGATGTAGATTCCAGCATTCCTGCCGAGCCAAGGAAATGTGATAATGTGGTTCTGTTAAAAGACACAGAGGTTGGTGATCCATTTAAAGTAAATACACACGAGGTCACACCACTGGCCTTGAAGGGTGATACTAGTAATGATGGACATGCAGTACAAGTTAGCGATCCCAATGCTGGGATCTGCATAAGCATGGTGCCAAAGATGGATGCCATTGTTCAGCTAACACATGGACAGGAAAGTAATGTTGAGAAGGCTGATTTGTTACAAACTAGTCGCCAATTAGATAATGAGATTTTGGTAAGCAAATCTGAGCCATCCCTGGAGGAAAATAAAGTTTCTGAGGGTGAAGGCAACAAAAACAACAATCGTCATGTAGGAGGTATTTCTAGTGTGACTTTGGTGTGTTCTTCAGCTGAATTGCTTGGGGGAACACCTGAGACTGGAACTCTGAAAGTTGTTCATGATGTTTCTGGAGTGCCCAGTGAGAATCTGATCGCTGAATCCACTCAAACATGTGAAGAAGATAAATTCTATGGGCAGGGTGATGTTCATAAATCTGATATAAATGTTTCATTTAGTGAAAAGGAGAGCACAGCGCTGCCTTCTGATTCTAGTAATGTGGATGGTGTGGTTGGTAGATCTCTTGTCATAGATAAGGGAGTTGGCAGCTCATCTTTTCGTGAAGGTAGTGCTGGAAATGAGTTGGTAGTTTCAAAATTACAATTCGATGCAACTATTGGAAATGAATCAGGTCTATCAGAACTCATCCAATATTGATGAATGCTTAAACATATGTATGAAATCTACAAATTTTGAGGTTCTTTTTGCAGCATCAAATGCTAACTTGGAAAAGGATGGTGTTCTCTTGCCTTCTAATGATATGACTACTGATGGAGTTATTGACGACCAAGAGGTTCAAATGACAGCTTCTGTTGGGGGGCTTACTCACTCGAATGAAAAGGAGCCAACTGCAACCAAGACATCTTCAGAAGCAAGAATATCTACTTTGATGGAATCTTCAGAAGTAGAAACTGAATCAGGTCCTGTTTCTGAGACTGAAAAAGATGCATCTCATGCTTCTCCTGGAAAGCTGCTACGAGAAACTGTTGATCTATCTCTGTCAATGGTAGAAACCCGTGATGCAGAAAGCCAGGCTGAAGCTCTAACAATATTTGCTGATGAAGTTTACCAGGAATGCGCTAGGGGGATGGAAGTGCATGCTGTTATTTGTGATATAGCAGCAAAAGTGGGGGGTGGTGAAATGGCAGCCCCAAAAGTTGCAGGTGGGCATTTGTAATTTGTATTAGTATATGTTTTTTTTTTTTTTGGTAATTATTCAATGTCACAGTGATTACAAATCTCGGAAGTATTCTTTCTTGCATACTTCCCATATGTATGTTCCAAGTAACTTTTACTTTTTACTACTTCAGAAATTGGAATAAGTTTTAAATCTTATTTTAATATGCTTTAGATGGGGTGACTATTGAAAAGCTATTTTCCACAATGTCATTTCTTTGTACGTCAACCTGCACGACCACTTTTCTTCAGCATGTCTTTGATGGTTATTTTTTTTGTAAACCACACAATTATTTACTTGTCATATCATTTGTTGGTGTTGCATATGGCCTAATCATTCTTGCAAAGATTTCCCTTGTCTTTAATTAGTGTTACTCATAATTTTTAAAACTCTCACAGCGGCACTTTTGATGATTGATGAGACATATTATCTGTCATCAGTCATTGGTTGAGGTGTATTACCATTGTCCTTTCTCTCTGGAGGAATACACTCCATACAATTCCTATATTGGGATTCCATTTGATTAACATTACCAAGTAATTTTGTTGTTGATGCAGATCCAATTCTAAACAATGATATGATGCTCACACAATCTGTGTCTTTACCGTTGGAAGGATCTTGCCTTGACACTGGCCAAAAAGATCTGGAAGCTGATGATACTACAGTTTCTGGAGATAAGAATTGCAGGCAAACTGCCATGCCAAGCACCAATAGTGAGTCATTTTAAACAATTTGTTTATAATTGTTAAGAATGAAGCTAATTTTGTAGGTTGGGCCTTCCTATTTATTTCAGCTTTCATTTTTATATATGCATTCTCCATTTTTGTTGGTTATCAGGAATGGGGGTTCGGATGGATTCTGGGATTTGATATGGTTGGTGGAGTATATCTTTTTATGAACAGGTTTCTGCTTATAATTGCAGGCCTAGTCATGCCTATTTTTGGGTAGTACATTTTCTTAGTCACAACTATATTTCGTCTTTGTTGAGAAAATAACACTTGTTAGAAGACTAATGAGGTATAGCTAAAATTACACTTCTTCCCATAGGAATGGGGAGGAGGTTGAATCAGGATTCTAAATCCACTAGGTTCATCTGCAATATACCAATTTAAAAAAAGCAGCTGTTTTACTTGCGGTTGGGATAGATTTTGAGATTCAATATTGGTTGGTGGAGTATATCTCTTTTTACTAAGAGGTTCTACTAATAATTGCGGTCTCTCTTGGATACTTCTTATGTAATTAGGTTGTAGCACTTTCTAATGAGATTGATTTGCTTATAAAAAAAAAAATAATAATAATTGCAGGTTTTCCTTGTTATGTCCATCTCTGGGTAGTACTTGTCCTTAGTCACAAGATACGTCTTATCATTGTTGTGAAAATAACAGTCATTCGAATGCCAATAAGCTGTAGAGCTCCAATGGCATTTCTTCCCCTCATTGGAGCAAGGAGAAGGTTGAGGTCATGGGTTCTAAACCCACAAGGTTGATGTGTAACTTACTAATAAAAAGAAGCCTGTAATCATTTCTTTTTTACTTTCCATTGATCTAGTTTTATCAAAAGTATATTATCTACCTAAACCAAATCTTATGCCTCATTTGGTCGTAACTAAATCTAATTAGTATATTTTGTGTATAACATGTCCATGAGTTTGTGCAATTTGATGGTAGGTTAGCATATATGGGAAATATGGCGTAAACTTTGTAGTGTAAACTTAAGATGCCAACCTTTTGTATACTTTCTGTGTACCAAGGCTGCGCTTTTGCGCTTTTATAAAATTTCTCTTACTTATCAAAAAAAAGAAAAAGATGCCAACCAATCTGTTGATTTGTTTTCTGGTTGTAACATATTGCTGGGTTGGGAATTCTGATGAGCTTGAATATTGTCTTCCCAGTTTACCTATGAGATTCGCAACTACCATTTTTCATCATGGGAGAAAAAGAAGATAAAAGAGAGGAAGTTACTGATTACATTTATTACCAACAGTGCCTATGCACTTGGTCAGGCAGGTCCTATTGTTGATAGGTATAATTGTTGGCCCCACATGTACCTTTACAGAAGTCAAGGAGATTGCACTTTTGAAAATATTCTTCTTGTTTACTAATTGCCAAAATATCAGCCCTCCTGCTCCCCTCTTCTTGTTTATCAAAACGTTGGTCTAACTTGATATGCTGCTTGGCTCAGTCATAGTAGCTGGAGACAGGACTGTCTATTATATATATTTTCTGGGTTCTTTCAAAATGTTACTACTGCTTCAGTCTTGGTTATGGCCTACTTCTGAATCTTTCATAAAATATTTTCTTTTGAAACTAGAGTTCTATTAGCAATACGAGGGTCAGATTAGGGACAATCTGTCTATGTATACTTGTGCTGGGATTTAGAATGGGAGAAATTCTGTTTTTTGGATTACTGGAAAGGATTTAGGGTTTATATGGAGAATTAGGTTCAAGAAGATAGGGTTTAAAAGGCAAAAAGAGGTTGAAATTGAGAATGATAAGCTGCAGGAATTTACTGTTAGGGGCTGTATATGGATTTATAAGGCTGGTTTGGTAGGCTATTGGATGACTGAAGGGTTGGGGTTTACGGTTTTAAGTGGATAAGGGATAAGAGAAAGAGTTTGCTTTGAGGTTATAAAGAAGGAAAGGAAAGGAAAAGAAATTTTTGTTGTTGTTCAGGGGGCTGTGTGAAGAAGGAAGGAAAAGAAAAGAAAAGTTTTTTGTTGTTCAAGGGGCTGTGTGAAGGAGGAGGAGGAGGAGGAGGAGGAGGAGGAGGAGGAGAGGGGGAAAGAGTAGAGAACATATGAAGGCCAATGTGCTTCAATACTTAAAATACTCAGTATTCCATAAATGAAAGTCTGAAATTCTTTGTATACAATATAGCCTTTTTATAGACTCATTGGCTCTCGCTTTACCTATTAGGACTAGGATTTCTAATTTTGACTAGCAAACATTCCTAGTAAAACCCAATATAAGACTTCTAATACTATTACAAACTCTAGAATATTCTATTGCAAGCATAATTGAGAAATTTACCCCCAAAAACAAAATTATGAGTAAGAATTTTATGAAATTTTAGATCTGCCTGTGCAAGGGAAATGCGCATAACTCATAGATTAACAACTTAAATAAAAGCTATTTTGACTATAAGGCACTTTTAGCATAAGCTTTAAAAGCATATAGGTCTTGCTTCATTTGGACTCATGGTGGCCCCACACATAAAAGCTCTTAAGCTGCCAAAATTGGAAATTACTCTTATCCCTTGGCTGCATCAAGTAACAATATTTGGCGTAATATTATTAAATTATAGACCAGATATTCTCTTAAGTCTGGGTTTAAGTCGTATATGGTAGAACTAATTACAATTTCCATACCAATTTTTCTTATTAGTAATTGAGTTCATCATTATTTAACATATTTTTGGTGTGGTCTACCATTGTATCAACTTCATTTTTTTTTTTTTTAATTTCTTATTGGAAAAGTGTAGAGGAGCGCAACTCTAGTACACATAAAGTATACAAGAGTTCAAAAAATCAGAAAAATAGAGAAAGGAAGACTATTATGCGTTGCTATCCATTTGTAAAGGGGTTTGAACATAATATTTTTCCACTCTACTACCGAAGTCAAACGATCTGCAAAGCTGCTTTCATTTCGCTCTCTCTAAATACAGCACATTAAACACAAAGGATCCAATCTCCAAACTTCCAAAATGTTACGGCTTCCCGTCTGACCTCACCAACAACTCACTTACCCTTCTAGGCATACCCCAATCAACACCAAATAGATGCAAAAGCCAACTCTATAATTCTCTTGCTACTTTACAATAAAGAAGAAGGTGATCATTAGACCCCTCACTCTTTTTGCGCATACAACACAAATGTACTACTATGATGTTTCTCTTTCTAAGGTTATCCAAAGTCAAGATTTTTTCTAATGCCACCATCTACACAAAGAATGCCATTCTCGAAGGAGCCTTAACTCCCCAAATACTTTTCAAGGAAAAGGGGAACTAACAAGAATGGATAACACATGATAATAGGACCTCACTTCAAATTTTCTTCTTTTGGAAGGGATCCAACATATTTTATCTTCACCTCCTTGCCTTACTCTTGAGAGAATACAACAACTCAAAGAAAGAAAAGACCAAATTCACCTCCCAATCATGCACTGGTCTGGTCAAAAATATATTCTATTGGAGATCTTCACCTCCTTGCCTTTCATTTTGTTTCCACGGTCAGTTCATCTATTTTATGGTATGTATTTTGACATTGTAATTCTTGTCTACTCTGTACTTGTGATGCCCAATTGTGTACTTTGAAAGTACAAGTGTGATCTTTGAAGTTATGATCACATTACATGCTGTACACGGTTGGTCAAATGAGATGCTTTTCTACAGTTCCTCTTTAGCCAAAAGGAGGTATGATATCTGAGCACGTGCCTAGTGAAGAAAAAATTATGTATGAAGAAACATGTTGTGGCTTGAAAACATATATAGTGTGAAAATGCAATGCTTCGCATGCTTTCTTTTTCATGTCTTGTTAACACTTATTCTGGAAAGCACAAAGAAAAGTGAAGTAATTAAGAAAAAGGAAGGAAATAGTTGGTTGAGTTTGTTCCTGTTATTGAATAGCGTTAAAGGGGCAGGATTTATTTGTAGGACCAGTAAAACGGGACTTTAAGACCTTGTAGATAATATTTGGTTCAATTACTTCATAAATCCCATTATTTTATAAAATTTTTAATTGAAAAGATACATAGTTATCTTTCTGTGTATCATTAATATAACTAGAATCAATGCACAGCTTTTTATTGAATTAACAAAAAAAAAAAAATTTATAATTACATATACAATAATGAAGCAAATCGAGAAAGAATTGATGAACCAAATCAATATAATTCACTTTATTTTGATCATAAAAAGGTCACTTTGTATTAAAAAGAATTCACATATTTTTTTGGACTTATCTTACATCACCTAGGTTTTGAATCTATTTGACTTATTCGCTTGCTGTGGACGGGTGGGCGTTCTCGGAGTGCTGTAGTTTGGAAGATGGTACCTTCTTACCTTTTGTGATGTCTTTGGAGGGAGTAAAATGATAGAACTTTTGAGGACCAAGAAAAGACTTTAGAGGAGATTAAGTCATTTTTTTCTCTCTTTCCTTGGATAGCTACTTATTTAGCTCCCTTAGTTATTAGTTTTAATGACTTTTTTGTTCTCTTCTCTACTCCTACTTGAGCGTTTTTCTTGTATACTTCATATGTATCAGGATTGTGCTCTGCGCTATTAATGAGAATTTGTTTGCTTATCAAAAAAATATATATATATATATGATTGAAGGAATGTAAGAATTATGTTCCTTGGAACCTTCGTTTTATTTAGTGAATGATATTAAAGCTTACTCACATTTTTCCTGCATAGTTCATGTCTTTCTAATTACTTGATCCCTATGTTGCAGGTGAGGTTTTAAAACTTCCTGAGGATTCCTTTCCTTCTCTTTTGCCCAAATCTCAAAATAAGATATGTGCACTGGAAAGTGGAAGTGCTTCTGGCGATCCTGGTAAACCAACTGGTTCCCCTAATATTATAAAAACTACTGAGATTTCTCAGAGCAAAAATAAAAAGGAGGAAGTGAAGGCCTCCACAGAGGAGGGACTCAACAGGTCCACAGGTCAGAATGCCTCGATTTCAGAGGTCATTGATGTAGATGCCAGCAATGTTTTGTCTATTTCTGGGGCACCAAAAGGAAACAGCACCTCCAAAGATGGGAAGAGCTTCGGTTTGGAGATCAGTTCATTGGCAGATTTGTCTAGAAAAGATATTGGCAAGCATTCACAACCCTTTCCTTCTATTTCCACTGGCAAAGTAACACCTGTAAGTTTCATGTTGTTCGTAGTTGACTAAATTGTAAATTTGCATCTATGATATTTTGAATCACTTTTTTTCTTTTTTCTTTTTCTTCCTCTTTTTTTGGCTTGTTTGTTTTTGTTTATCTGGGCAAGATCCCTTTACTGATATATGTCTGGAAATTCTGAAATGATCTATATTGTGTCCTTAGACGATTAATTATTATTATTTTTATTTCTTACAAAGAATTATTTTGAAGGTTGTATTGAGTTCTCCTTCAACCTCTGGCTTAGGCCAAATGGAGGCCAAGATGTCACAAGATATTTCTCATGGATGTCCACAAGTATCTGAAGGACAGATTACACGTGGCGATTCAAAAGGTACTCATGAGCGTAAAACTAAACGACAATCTGGTAAGTCAACTGGAAAGGAAACTGCTAAAAGAGGAAATCATGCGAAAGAAACAGCTCTTACAAGACAATCAGAAAGAGGGGACAAATCAACAAATGTGTCCCTGAGCCCATCTGCGATTTTCCAGTTTGTGCAATCCAGTGAAATGCAGCACTATGGGCATATAGAAGGCAGTAGTACAAAACCAATTTTTGTTCTTACAGCTTCAACATCTAGTCTGCCAGATTTAAATACTTCGGCTTCACCATCTACAGTGTTTCAGCAGCCTTTCACAGACTTGCAGCAAGTGCAATTGCGTGCTCAGATCTTTGTTTATGGAGCTTTAATGTAAGTTCTGTTGTATCCATACTAGTTGTGTCATATTAATTTATATTTCTGGGATAAAGATATCTAGGATTGATTTTTAATTCAGTATTATGTCCGTGACTGTTGTGCATGACAATTTGTGTGAAGACACCATTCTCATGCCTGTGGCTTGCATAAGCCCCCTCCAAATCAGGAAAAGAAAAGGAAAAGAAATGAACCCAAAGCGCACCACTGTTTCCCTTTGAGATGTTTTTTCTATATGGAGGATTATTGGTATTTTGGGATGTTTATCTATATGTAGGATTATTGGGTATTTTTTAAGAAGATAGGAAGTAGGAAAACGATAAATTTGCCACCTTAATTATGACATTGATAATATGTGTCAGATTTATGTGTCTGAAATTTTCTGCAGTCAAGGAACATTTCCTGAGGAAGCACATATGATATCAGCATTTGGTGGACCTGGTTAGCTTTCTATATCCCCCCTATATGTTTTCCCTTTTGGCACTCATCGCAAACGTGTATTAACTTCTGGCATACTGTGCTTTTAGATGGTGGAAGGAGTATTTGGGAGAATGCCTGGCGTGCGTGCATGGGAAGGCTACATGGTCAAAAGTCTCATCCTATTACCCCTGAAATCCCTCTGCATTCACGTTCTGGTACCTCTCTGGATTTAAGCTGTTTAGTTTTTCTCCTGATTTAATTGAGTTTGTAACTGGGTTTAAGAATTCATATCTACAGGTGTTAGGACTCCTGAACAATCAATTAAACAAAGTGCACTTCAAAGTAAAGGTATCGGTTCACCTCTTGGTCGAACCAGCAGTAAGGGTATTCCAACAGTTGTAAATTCGATGATACCCCTTTCATCACCACTGTGGAGTATTCCTACCCCTTCTTGTGATGCCCTGCAATCTAGTGTAATGGATTATCAGCAGGTACTTACTACAATGCATCCTTATCAAACTCCTCCAGTTAGAAACTTTGTTCCACATAACACTTCGTGGATATCTCAGTTCCCTTTTCGTGGTCCCTGGATGGCTACTCCACAAACTTCTGCACCCGATGCCAGTACTCGTGTGTCTGTGTTACCTAACACAGAAACAATTAAATCAACTTCTTTAAAGGAATCAGCTGTGCTACATTCCTCTGGTATAAAGCACATTTCCACTGGTCCAATGGTTCATAGTGGGGTTCCTACTAGCACTCCCCTGCTTGATCCTAAAGAGGTAATAGTATCACCTGGACAGAATACTAAAGATCCAAAGTCGAGGAGGAGGAAAAAGACTCCAGTTTCTGAGGATCTTGGCCAAATTGTTTTCCAACCTCAATTTCAACCAGAACCAGTTTCTACTCCTGCTCTAACTAGTCATCTGTCTACATCTGTTGCCATTGCAACACCCGCTGGCTCTGCTTCTAAGGCCACTTCGGAGAAAATGGTTATATCTGAGTCCCCTATATCATGCACTGATAATCTCAAAAGGGTTGGCGAGGATGTAGAGCAGAGGGCCACTTTGTCAGAGGAGACCCTTAGTAAAGTTAAGGAGGCTAGGTTTCAGGCAGAGAATGCTGCTGCTCTCTCTGCTACTGCTGTTAGTCACAGCCAAGAAATATGGAGTCGGTTGGAAAAGCAAAAAAGTTCTGGACTGGTGTCAGATGTTGAAGCTAAGTTAGCTTCTGCTGCTGTTGCAATAGCAGCAGCTGCTGCTGTTGCAAAGGCAGCAGCTGCAGCTGCCAATGTGGCATCAAATGCTGCATTGCAAGCAAAGCTAATGGCTGAAGAAGCACTTGTTGCAAATGGTTATGGCAATCCCAGTCAAGGTAGTGAGACTTCTCTTCCTGATAGCGTTAATATTCTTGAAAAGGCAACTCCTGCATCCATCCTGAAGGGTGAAAATAGAACAAACAGTTCCAATTCAATCATTATAGCTGCTAAGGAGGCTGTTAGAAAGAGGGTCGAAGCTGCTTCAGCTGCCACAAAAAGAGCTGAAAATATGGATGCCATTGTAAAAGCAGCTGAGCTGGCAGCAGAGGCGATATCACAAGCTGGAAAGATTGTTGCTATGGGTGATCCTTTGCCATTAAGTGAGCTGGTAGAAGCTGGGCCAGAGGGTTTTTGGAAAGTATCGAGAGAATCTTTTGATCTAGTTGCGAAATCAAATGACACAAATAGAGAACATCTAAACAATGATAGTGTTGGAGGAGGTCCAGATATTTCTACAAAGATTTCAAAAGAGGGATCATCAGATAAGAAAGAAACTCAGATAACTACATATGAGAAATCATCTATCCCAACAGAGATGCCGAGGGAGTCAATGGAGGATCAAATGAGATTGGTTGATGGCATTTCAGCTACTGTTACAACTAATGAAAAGGATTCAAGAGGACAGAAGGGCCGGAAAGTTTCTGATTTGGCTAAAACCATTGGTGTGGTTCCTGAATCTGAGATTGGAGCTAGATTTTCCATTACTGTTCAGAATGAGCATGAAAAGGCTGTGGAAACTTTTAAACAGAACAGCATCAAGGAGGGTTCGCTTGTAGAGGTCTGTGACAGGAAAGTGATTTTAAATTTTCAACTATTTATTAGCATTAGTTTTGAAGTAAAGCTGAACTTTTTGCATCCAATTGCATTTAATGAGATGTGAGTTCTAATTTGATCTTTGTTATCTTTCAAATATCTGCATACTCTCTTTAACTTCAAGCCAATTTTGGTGATTCTTTTGGACTGCAGGGTCTTTGTAATCTTTTTTCTTTTTTGACTTGGTGAGTGTATATTTTAGGTTCTCAAAGATACAGATGGATTTAAAGCAGCCTGGTTCACAGCCAAGGTGTTGAGTTTGATGGATGGGAAAGCGTGTGTTTCTTACAATGAACTTCAAACAGATGATGGTAAGTTGCTATTAAAGGTGTTAGCAGCTGGCAGGTTTGCCTATGCCATGGGTATATCTTTCCCTTGTGACTTGAAGAGAGAAATATTTGAACGATCCTGCCTAATCATATATCCTTGTAGGCAGGAGATTTTTTGAAAAAGAACGAATAATAATGCTTAAAGCATTTACACCGCTTGATTTTTCACTCAGTATATATATTATACTATATTTAAAATTTATATTTATTTCTTTTTCTCTATTGTCCAGGAGAGGGACAGTTGATGGAATGGGTGGCGCTTCTAGGTGAAGGAGACAAGGCACCAAGAATACGCATAGCCCGTCCTGTTACTGCTGTGCGATATGAAGGTACAAGGAAGAGACGTAGAGCAGCCATGGGGGATTATAATTGGTCTGTCGGTGATAGAGTTGATGCATTGATTAGAGACAGGTATGCATGTACATCGTCTAAGTATGTTAGCTATGATTCATGCATTGTGAGGGATGAAAAACATAACATGGAAACTCAAGAAATGTTAAATATTATTCTAAAAGAGTTAAAAGGAGAAAATTTTGACGATCTTTTATACATGATACAACTTTTTTAGGGAAATAACAAAGTGTTTTGGATGCTATCCAAGTATAAGTGAAATGGTAATCTGGTTTTCTCTTCGCCATATTACTGAAATTTTTATGTTTGGAATCATTTTGTTAGGTTGCATATTGCAAAGCAAATTCCAAAAACTGTATTAAAAAGATTCCACAGATTGTTATAATCTGTTGCATGTAGCTCAGAAGGTTATTTTCACTCTGTGATTGATCTTGGTGTGACACAAAAACCTGAACAGATTATTCTACTCCATTGATACTCATTTATTTGTGCACTTCACTTTCTGAATGGTTCTGGTATAGACAGCATTCATGAAAAATATTGTAGAAAGCAATCATATGGACTTCTCATATGAAATTTTTAAGTAGCTGTCTTTGCAACACTTGATATTTGATTTTGATGATTGTTCATACTATTTGCTAGGCACTTATGTGGGGTTGAAATACAATAGTTTTAGTAACAAAATAATGTCTACTGTTATTATAATTTTTATACTATTTCTAGGTGGCTAACTTTATAGAAACATTAACTGTATAATAGTAGTTTAATTCATCTCATTGTTTTTTATTTTTTTCTCTCAGCTGGTTGGAAGGGGTTGTCACCGAAAAGATCAGTAAAGATGGGACTACATTAACTGTCCAACTTCCAGGTTTTCTTTTTTTGGTTACATGAAAACCCATGCTCGTTTTATTCTGTCAATTATTGTGTATAGACCCTGTTTTCTCAAAATTAATCATTATCTGGTTCCTGCAGCTCAAGGAGAAACATCAGTTGTGAGAGCCTGGGATCTTCGGCCTTCTCTCATTTGGAATGATGGGGAATGGATTGAATGGTTCAATTTGCGGGAACATGACTCCACTTCTCACGAGGTGCAATCTTTCGATTTTCTGATGCTTGAAGTTTGTCTTATAGTAACTAAAGACATTTTACTTCTCTTTTTTCTGTACTAAGTTGCAATTTGGTGTTCAGGGTGATATGCCACAGGAAAAACGACTCAAGTTGGGCAGTCCAATGGTAGAGGCTAGAGGGAAGGATAAGATGTTGAAAAGCAAGGATGTTATAGAATCAGGAAAACCTGAAGAATCAAGATTACTGGATTTGTCAGCGAATGAAAAGATGTTTAATATTGGTAAGGATACCAGAAATGAGAATAAGCCAGATGCCCTCAGAACAGTAAGGACTGGTTTGCAGAAGGAAGGATCTAGAGTGATTTTTGGTATTCCTAAGCCTGGAAAGAAGAGAAAATTCATGGAAGTAAGCAAACATTATGTTGCAGATCGAAGCAATAAGATTAACGAAGCAAATGATTCAGTTAAATTTGTGAAATATATGATGCCTCAAGGATCAGGATCCCGTGGATGGAAAAATAGTTCTAAAAGTGATTTAAAGGAAAAACGAGTTGCTGAAGCCAAGCCCAGAGCTCTTAAGTCCGGAAAACAACAAAGTGTTTCAGGTAGAACTATACCAGCAAAGGACAACCTTCTGAGTGTAGTTTCTGCTCCTGATGATGGCACTTTGACAGATCATTCAGCAAAAGTCAAAGATTCTGTAAGTCATTCGGAGAATGCATCAGGAAAGCATAACCAGTCAGAAATTGGATCACTTTCTAGCACTGAGGTAGCTGCAGAGGGCCCAATTTTATTTTCTTCACTGGCTCCCTCATCAGATGGATCCTTGAAGAAAGTTTCCACATCAAATGCCAAATCCGAAAGGGTGAACAAAGGAAAACTTGCACCTGCTGGTGGTGGAAAGTTGGCTAGAATTGAGGAGGATAAAGTTTTTAATGCTCATCCTGCAAAATCAACCTCTGAACTTGTTGAGCGACGTAGATCTAATCGTCGAATTCAACCAACGTCAAGGGTAAGAAAAAATGCCCTGCACCTTTGCCTGATTGCTCTTGCAGTATTAGCACATTACTATGGGCCTTCCTAATCTTGTACCTTATGTGCTTGTTGATATTGCAGCTACTGGAAGGATTGCAAAGCTCATTGATCATCTCGAAGATTCCTTCTGTTTCACATGACAAGGGTTATAAAAGTCAGAATAGGAGTGGTTCTAGAGGTTAGATGTTAATTTTAGAATTCATTTTGGACTTTTCCAGTTTAATGTTGCAGCAATCTCAAGTCTTGTATGGTGTTTCTTGTGTATATGCGACGGGCATGCATAAAACTGATTGGTTGATTTGATCAGGGAATAACCATGGCTGAATGGAGTTTTTGCAAATGAAGTGTTCAAGTTCAGAGAAGATCAGTTATGGGATGATCATTACACCAAGCTTAGTTCATGTGTATATCATTATAGTAGGAGAGAAAATTAGAAATGGAAATTCTTGCTTCCTATGGTTTAGTCAAAATCTAGTCGGTAGATAATATTGATTTAGTTTCTTCTAAATTATGATTACCCTAGGTCCTGCCTAATAGGTTGTAAATGGAAAATTCTCCATGTAGTCTGGCTTGAAATCACCGAGGAAGTTTGCAGATGAGCAATCTTGACGCTTCTTTCCTTACTCAAATTAACATGTTTGACGTGTTCTGTCTCTCTCTCACACGGATGCATAAGCATACTGTGTTTCCTTTTGTATGGGGTGTAGATTTTCATGTGGGACAGAAATTTCCTACAAATGGGTGGAGAAATTTTTTTAACCCAATCTCTGAAAGTGACATGTCTCTTAACATGTGAGAAATGTGTTTTTTTAATAGCTTGTGTTTCTCACAAGCTTTTTTAATAGGATTAGTAAAAAAAATCATATGCTTCTCATATGTTCAAGGAGGGACAATCACTTTTAGAGATTAGGTTGGAAGAATTTCTTTAACCCAATTTGTAAGAAATTTTTGTTCTTTTATGTGAGCGTTCACTTTGTCAGTCTGGATTTATTTTCCTCCACAACCCTTCCCACTCCCCATAAAAGAAGAGGAAATGATTATTAAGATGGGGTCTGTATAAGTACTGTTTCCTTATGGAAGTTCACTTTGTCATGGCCTGAGTTTTATTTTCAAGCTAACCCCCCCTGGAAAAAAAAACGAAAAGGTTTTTCGATTCATTTTAGAGTAAGTTTATTTAGTAAACTGTAATACAATTGAGATAATACAACAGTAAAAAAAAAAAAAATTATTTTATTAGAAGTACTTTTATTTTAATTTATTAAATAATGTTACTATTTTTTATATTGTTATGAGGCAATTTATTATGGTATCAAAAGGTTCTTGAAATTAGACCAATAATGAAAGTTGAATGCATGGTTACGTGATCGCTCAATCCTCATTCAAGGCCAGTGTAACTCGAAATAAGCGACATTTTGCAGTTAAAAGGAAATATACAGGTTATATGCACATAAAAAATTACAGTTTTATCACCTAATTAATTAAATTTAACTTAGTAATTTTAATCTTCCTCAGCTAATTTTGTCATCATATACATACTTTTAGGTCGCGCTATTGGGTGAATTATGGCTGATAATAATTAACCAACCAATTATTCTAGTTTTCTCACCTAATGCATGATTTAGAGGGATTTTTGGCCCCCAGCGGTGCGGAACTGCGGGTAGCAAATAACGACTACACCCAACTCATTTACTCCAATCTAAGGTTATTGATCGAGTCATAACTTATTTACCGGGATGAACTCAAATACGAAAAAAAAAGCTGAAAGGGATATAAATTTCATACAAACATACTGTAAAAAAAACATGTGCTTCTTACATATTCGAGAAACACGACACTTTTAAGTACTGGGTTGGAAGAGTTTTCCTACAACCTAGTTTATAAGAAATTTATGTCCAACTAGAAAATATGACCAGATAAACTCGAATTTTTTTGACCCAATACTCATCAGTTTGTTTGTAGAATACATACATGGCTATGTACCTAGAGAACTACTTATAAACAATTGCAGAGCTCATCATTCCTTTCACGCCTATACATGAGAACCCAATTCAGTCAATTCAGCAATCGAAACAGATATATTGAACAGCAACTACATGCCATAGTTGACATGCTCTTGTTAGTAAAATTTTTCCATGGCATGATAAAAAAACTGCCATAGAGAGGAACAGGCCGGCAGAGCCACCGCCATCTCTGGTCAATGTTCTCTCCTTGATCTTTCTTTTCCTCCTCATCTCCACTAGTCTGAAAGAAATTCTTTGTCCTCACTATCTGCTAAGGCTGTTGGCTCTTCTGCCTTACTCGCCTTTTTAATAATTGGTAGACTCTTCTGATCAGCTACATTCTTTTGATTGTATGTGGATTTAATTTTTGTCACAGATTCCATGGCAACTTGCTCCGAGTGATGATCTCCTTTGTAGCCAGTTTCATCGTCATTGAATGGTTTCTTGCAGACACAAGAGTGCGGAAACTCATGAAACTCCCCTCGTCCTGGTCTCATCTCGTCTGGCTCCCCCATGAATCCTTTTTGGCATGACTTCACCTTTCTTGAAAATGTATCCCAATTCATCTGATGCCTTGCTGTGAACAAAGCACTGAGCTTCTTCGCATTCGGTCTGATGGTCCTCTTATGACCCATGTACCTCCTTTTTTCCATGAAATGAAATTAACAATAGCTAGTTCAGATCGTACGAAGAAATAAATAAACTGAACAAGCACAACATTCAACAAGAAAAAGCAAATTAACTGACTAGGATTATGGTATCGACCACACACGAAGATGAGATAACACGAAAGCAGTTATTCAAATCTGGAATCTATAACATTGCAACAAGACTCCACCCACCCCCATTCCCCCCATCTGGTGCCGGTTAACTTTGTCTTGTGAGGAGTCAAATTACCCAAAGTACATTTAAGAAAACGGCTCTTGGTATTGAGATAGAGCTCATTAGTATAGGTCATGGTACTCAAATCAAATGGAAAACTAAATTTAGGGAATATTCTGTATTTGGTAACTGAAACTAGGGAAGAAGCTTGAAATTTTTTTTATTTAAAGCAATATAGCCCTCCCAATAAAATTGATGACAGTGTCCTTAAAAAATTAATGTTGTGGCAAATATTGAGACAAGTCACATCAACAATTTCTGTTATGGCATCACTTCTAATTTAAGGAAGGACTACATTGTCCAAATCAAAAAAGTTTTGAATGACACATTTGGAGCTTTTCAAAATTTAGGGATTAAATTGGAATCTACCATGTTTCACATAGCAGAAGTATAGTTTAGCTGAAAAAAGAAAACATACTTCAAAAGGATGACCATGCAGGATAGACTGGAATTTAGACACATCAATACCTGATACCTTCACAAAATTCTTACACATATATTCCCCTAATTCTTGAACCACAAAGTGTAATCTTTAGGGAGATTCTTTAACTACTTTACTTTAAAACGTAAAATTTCCTGCACATAGCTATTGCCGATCATACTAATAAAAAAGAGTAAATACTATATACCATATTTTTATACTACAACTATTCCACAATGATGACGTGGCAGAGCCAACCAACCTTTAGATCTTTTTTTTTTTTTAAATAAGGACTGATCCAATGATTGGTTAGAACTGTCACATCAGCATTGTGGGATAAAGATGTAGTTTCTAGTATTACTCAATCAATATATATAATAAACCCCACAGCTAGTGTCAAGTTCATATGTTTTTCCCCACCATATCAGAACTGGGAACCTACATCTATAAGACTGATGTAGAGAATGCAGCAGAAGTGACTAAGAAATTGTTGGTGAGGGGGTAAGACTAATCTTAAAAGGATGTATACATGTTTCCAAGTAAAAACTGCCTCTTAAATATCATTAATTGTAGAATTTCACTGAGTGGACAAAAATAAGTAGTCAAAGGCTTCTCTTTTTTCAATTTTTTTTTTTTTTCTTTTCTCTCTTTATGAATAGTGGGAAGAATACAAGAGTTTGGATGATGCTCAAAGTTTGGCAGTCAACCTGAAGATTTTGAAGATCTGAATGATTGTAGGTTATTAAAACTCATTTGAATCAAGCCAGGGTTCAAAAACCTCTTCATGCTAACTAACTAACCAACATTTAATCATTGCCTAGCAAAAACAAAAAAAACAAAGAAAACAAATCAATACAAAATACTTTTCTTGAATTACCAGCTAAGCACCAGTTCTACCATGAAATTATCTTCCATTTTCGTAATTATCACCAGAAGGGAAAATATCAAATTAGCTACCTGTGCTTTGGGTCATTATCAAATAGGTCCTTAGGTTTCTAATTTTGCCAAATAGCTCCTGTGCTTTGGATTATTGTCAAATAGATTCTTCCATCTTCAAACAATTTTTATACTAGAATGCTTATGAAATTTCAATCAAGCCCGAAGGAAAAAATTGAAAAAAAAAAAGAGCAAATAAGTGACCCACCACCTCGATCTCAACTTCCTTCTTTTATGTTATTTCATTCCTCTTTCTTCTTCTTCCTTCTTCTTTCTTCTTCTTTACCTCTTCTTCTTTTCTCTTTCTTGTTATCTTCTTTCTTCTTCATAAATTTTACTCTCTTCTTATTTCTCTCTTATTTCCCTTTCTTTTCCTTCTCGGATCCTTGTCTAGTCTCGTCTTCTTCTTCTCCTCATCTCAACTTGGAGCAAGATACAACTGAGGTGGTGGGTTGTAGAGGGGTTGGGTTGCCCCCTCTGCAACCTCAACTCCAACCCTTGTGGAGGGGGTGGGTCATGTCTTCATTTCCTCTTTTCCCCTCTTTTTGTTTTCTTTTATTTATTTATTTTTTCTTCAGGGAAAAGTTAAAATTTCTCAAGTGTTGGTTAGAAAAAAGGTCAGAAGGATCTATTTGATAATGACCCAAAACATAAGAGTAATATTCGATAAAATTGAAATCCTTTCTTTTGATAAGTAAATCAAACTTATTAAAAGTGCAAGGGGTGCAACCCAAGTATATAAGAAGTATACAAGAAACACCCAACAAGATCAAGAACAAGGAAAGACAACGCAAAAATCTAAAAAGCTATAAATATTGAGAAAGGCATCGTCAGAGATCCACTCATAGTGATTTAAGAAAACACAGTTATAGTTTCGAATTGGTCTTCTCGCAATCTTCGAAATTTCGGGCATTTGTTTCTTTCCAAATGCACCACATTAAACAAGGGAATACATGCCAAACAATGTTAAAATCATTCCGAGCAAACCTTCCTTTCCAGCATGCCAAGAGCTCCACCACCCTTCTAGGCATAATCCACTCTACTCCAAACATCTAAAAAACCAAATTCCACAACTCTCTAGCAATATCTCAATGAAGGAGTTGATCGGGTGTTTCCCCACTCATTTTGCACATACAACACTAATCTATTACTATGATGTGACACTTGCGGAGATTATCCAAAGTGAGAATTCTCCCCAAAGATGCTATTCAAGTGAAAAAAAGCCACCCTAAAGAAGCCTTAGACCTCCAAATGTTTTTCCAAGGGAAAGTGAAATCAACGTTGGAAAGGAAAACTTTAAAAAAGTTTTTGACTTCAAAAGATCGTCTCTTCGAAGGAATCCAATAGAGCTTATCTTCATCCTCCGTCCCAACCTAACGAAATACAGAACATTGACAAGAAAAAAAAAAATAGCATCCACCAATCGGATGAAATTCAAATCCCAATGCACCTCACCATTGTGGCTAACATCCCTATACCGAGCAATGCAAAATAACTCCGGAACGGTAAAGGACGTTCCAAACGTCATGCCAAAATCTAGTCCAAGCGCCATAACCCACCTCTATACTAGCAAAACTAGAGAAGGCATCCTAGCCCCTCCTAATATGTTTTCAAAGACTTGCCCCATATGGCCTGGCAACGACATTAGAGCACCAACTCCCGCTTGACTACCATATTTTTTATCCACTACATGTCACCAATGAGCCTCTCACCCCACAACATACCTCCATAACCACTTTCCTAAAAAAGCCTGATTGAAAGTGAGCAAACTCCTAATTCTCAAACCTCCAAGATTATGGGGAGTACATACCTTCTTCCAATTAACAAGATGGAACGTTGGCTCGTCATCCAAACCATTCCACAAGAAACCCCTCTGCAATTTCTCTATCCGATTAACAACACTTACCGGGATAGGGAAAAGAGAAAGGAAATATGTAGGAAGATTGGAGAGCATGCTCTTGATCAACATCATCCGAACACCCCTAGAAAGGTAGAGCGCCTTTTCCAATCCGCTAATCTTCTCTCCATTTTCTCAAGAATAGTATCCCAAATAAATATAGCCTTGAATGGAGTACTCAAAGGGAGACCCAAGTATTTCAAGGGCAAAGATGAAACCCTACAACCTAGAATACGAGCCAAACCATCCACATTCAGCAAATTACCAACTAGAACCAATTCAGATTTAGCAAAATTAATCTTCAGCCCTGAAATCGTTTCAAAACAAAGGGAAACACATCTCAAATACCGACAATTATCCAAAGCAACTCCACAAAAGATAAGGGTATCATCCGCAAAAATAAGGTGAGAGACAGATCATGGGTCATCATTCCTAACCCCTATCGAAAAACCAGAAATAAAACCCTCATTCACAATAGAAAACATCATTCGACTCAAAGCTTCCATAACAATCACAAAAACGAAGGGGGACAAAGGGTCGCCTTGTCTCAGTCATGAGAGCTATTGAAAAAACCACTGGGTATCATTAACCAGGATAGAGAACTGACTAATGGATATCTAATGCGCAATCCAGCTCCGCCATTTCCCCCTCAAGCCACATCTCCTTAACATGTATAACAAAAAATCCCAACTGATGTGATCATAAGCCTTCTCTAAGTCCAATTTAGGTAACATCACCGGTTCACTAGATTTGAGACGACTATTCTATGCAATTAATGGCAACAAGAACCAAACCTAAAGATCTGAAAAACTCTGATGAAAGCATTTTGAGACTTCAAGATGATATTCTCCAAGACAATTTTCAAGAAGCAAAATTATCCCTCTCTGGCCACCCACTGCATAAACCACCACCTCAAAATACAGGCTGGCCCTATTCTTGCCTCTCCAGACAATGAGCACCTTCGAACCCTCCTAGAAGGATTTGACGAACTCCTTAACACCAGGATTCCGCAACAACTCTTCCACAATCGAGACCAGCCACGCAGTGCACTGGGAACCCAAGAACACTACACCGGAAAATCCCTCCTTTCCTCCAACCGAAGCTCAGACTTACCTTCCACCACCGAGAAGACAAAAGATTTAGCCTCCACAAAGAACTGCATCTCCATCTCCAACTTAGCGCAACAACCCCTGAGGGAGAGCACACAAGATGCACCTTCACGCGCCTCTCACATGTCGCCAAAAGGATGGATGCGAGTTCAGAAAACTTCCTTGGCTCTTTAGACAAATAACCACCCCAACAATGAATCAAAACAACGGGAAGCGACACGCACCTACAAGCTTCGACGAAAAAGCCCACCACAAACCTCCAACAGCTACACGATCTGAATCAAGAACAGCCTAGAACCACTCTAAACAATGATTTCCTAGAACACCAAAGCCTATCGTGCTCAGAGGTGACGAATCGGAGCAAGACCCTAGCGGGACATGCCTACAAGTGTCGCCACTAGAAAGAGAGAGGGAGGCGAAAGTATTTCATCTCAACAGCCCCACTTTCTTCAGAAGAGAAAAAAAAAATTGATAACCAGGGTATCTGGGCTTCGCCCCAACTAGATCCCTAGGACACTAGGCAAAGTGTCCCCTACACAAGGGTTGGGTAAAGCTCGGGCTTTTGCTTGCGGGCGTGGCCCCAAAAAATTATTTGCACTCAGGGCACCAAGGCCAAGGACTAACCATTCAAGCCAACCCCTTAGGGGTTAAGAGAAATGAAAGTCTCAATCAATCTTTTTTTCGAGCTTGCCATGCTCTGGGAACTCAAGAAAGACTTTCATCACAGCCACTTTGATAACCGCCCAACAAAACTGGAAGAAAGCTATAGAAAAGCCGTTTGGACCTGAATCCTTATCCCCATTCAAGTCTTTCACACTGTTGATAACCTCCCTTTCCTCAAAAGCTCGCTCCACCCAAGCTACCTCCTCCTCACTAATAGAGTGGAAAGGAAGATCATCCAAATCTGGTCTCCAGATTTCATTCTCAGTATAAAGCTGTGAAGAAGTGGACTATAATCATTAACTTCCACCAGCTTAAAAGAGGTGACACCATTGATAACCAAGTTCTCGTCTTATTACTATTTCTATTAGAGTTTACCAACTTTTGGAAAAAATTAGTATTTTTATCCCCCTCTCTTAACCATAATGTCATCGACTTTTGCCTCCAGCTCACCTCCTCCAAAAGAAGTCTTCTCCAACTCAATTGTAGCTGCAGCCTTCCTCAATTTCTCCACACTAGAAAGAGATAATTGTTCTTCAATCCCATCCAGCCCTTTTATTTGCTCAAGAAGAGCCCTTTTGTTTTCTTCACATTACCAAACTCCGTATCATTCTACATTTATAGTTCAGCTTTCAAGAGCTTTTAATTTCTAAGCAAAAATAAAGCTAAGACAGCCATGAAAACAGTAGTAGAAGCTCCACCATTGCCTTACCTTCTCCACAAAGCCATCTGTTTTCGGCCAATGTTGTCAAACTTAAAAATGTTTTGCCCCTCTGAAAATCCCCACAATCAAGAAGCACAGGAAAATGATCTGAGAGAACTATAAGTAATCTACTCTAAACCACATTCGGGAAGTGATCCTCCCATTTGGGGGAAAAAAGAAACCTGTCGATTCTAGACCATGAAGGAGAAGCCCGATTACTAGACCAAGCGAAATCCCCACCCTGGAAGGGAATATCCACAAGACCCTGCTCAAAGATAAAGTTTGAGGACTCTTCCATAGCGATCAAGAAGCTTGTTGCTCCCAATCTCTCACACTAGGGAAGCAGGTCACGTTCAAATTGCCCCCAATGCACCAAGGAACATCCCACCAGCTCCTCCCATAACAACATGTGGTTAACATCTGAATTAGGGCCATAAACACTAGCGAAAGCCCACTCAAACTGATCACTAACATTTCTGAATTTACATGCCATGGAGTAGTTACCCACACAATCTTCGACTTTTTCCACAACTCTCCTATCTCAGATCAGTAAGATACCACTAGAAGCCCCCCCCCTAGGATCCAACTGACACCAATCTAGAGGTTGCCCACCCCACAATCTCCGCACTATACTCAAGGACATTTGTTCCAATTTAGTATCCTGTAAAGTTACTATGTTAGCCTTCCATGTCTTGAGAAGGTTACTGATACGCATGTGTTTACTCCCTTCATGCAACCCCCTCACATTCCTAAGGGGCAGTTGGATAATGACTAAAAGCACAAGGAGCTAATTTGATATTTTCCCAAAAAACAAAAACAAAAAAAACAGGATTTTCTTGCGCTTGTGTACATGTTTTAAGTCTTGTCCACCATTCTCATGTTTTGTTTGGCAGTAAAGTTTGTCAGCATCAGCATTCTTTGCAAGCAAAGTATAATCTACTCGTTCATTCTTCCACATCAACAATAACAAATTAAGCTCTAGCTTCAACCCCCACAAGGGCAAGAAAAAAAGAAAAGAAATGTACCAGATAGCTTACCTTCGGCCAGCAAGAATCTTGGCCATATTTCCGTTATTGTTAGTGACAAATACATCACTCTCATCACAGACAATGTAGTCAATGGCAGCAAGGCGAGAAGAGAAAGGAAGAAAAGGTTTCAACTCTTCATTGGCCAGCACCTCCTTCGTATAGAAGTTTGGGAAGAGTTCTTTGAGAGGCCGCAAAGTCTCTTCTCCACCATATATTTCTCCAGATGCAACATAAAGGTACGTGTCATTTGCAAAACCAAGTGCCCGTAGCATCAAACCCACTTCATGAGGAGTAAGTGGGCATTTCCCTCGTTTCCGCTCTCCCTCAGGGCTTAAATCCTGCATATAACAAGGGTAGAAAAACATTTACTTCAGATTACAGGAGAGAGACTATATATTTCCTTTTATAGGCAAATACAAGCCACAAAACCATATGAGATTGAACTTGTGATCTCATCCTCCACCAAGCTCCTTGTTTATAAGAGATGTCATTTGGTCTGAAGACTAGTAGATCAAATAAATAATAAGCATCCATCTTCACAAGCATGGTACTTCTCATCTATTGGTAATTGAACAGCAAGGTAGTGCATGTACTTTAAAATAAATATTAAAGGACAGTGATCTCACCGGTAATGTGGCCCATCTTTTTCTTATTTCACCAAGCTCAAATCTTTCTTTTTCACCCCCACCAAAGTAACACCCAGAAAATGCTAGCATATCAGGTTCAAACCTGTCATTAGAATAGTTTTCAACCACAACTAATGAATCTAAACATATGTGCAGAAGTTCAATTATATGTATAGATGTTTGTCTATAGACATGTATGTGATTAAAGTGCTTGGTAAGAAATGTTTGTTTAACATTTCTATGTTAGTAAGAAATGTGATTAAAAGTGCTTGGTAACTTGCAAAGCACTTAGAGAGCCATGACAAAATGAAGCATTTTCTCTAGCTATATAGACAAAAACAAACATAAGAGCACACTGCATATGCAAACACCTACTGCTGGAAAGTATATAAGATACATTTTCAAAACATTAGAGGTAAAGGTGGGGGAAAAAGACCCCGTCTTATCATTCTTTGATGAATAAAAATTCTTGATCCTAAAAAAATTAGACCCCGTCTTATCATTAGCTTCTCTGATTTGAAACATTTGAAGGTCAATACCCAGTGCTAGGTAGAGGGGATCTCGAAATAAGTAAAACTAGATATTTTCTACTTATCAAATATTGACTATATAGATCTTTTACGGCTGTTTTTACTCAGGCATGAATTAAATATTTTAATAAAAGTTAATAAAAGGCAAATGCGAAGAGGAAGAGGAAACAGTTTGAAAGATACTTCAATAAAGGGGAAAAAGTACTGTGCAAACGTATTACCCCCCCCAGCGCGGGGGCCACGGGGGGGCAATCATAGAATCACAAAGAATGCGCACTTCAGAAAAATTGTCATAAGTTTGTATCCAATATTTACAGGGTGACAATACTAAGTCTGCAATGAAAGTATAAACAGAATGAAATCCAAAAAGTCCAGATGATCATGACTTCTACTTTCCTTATTGATATGAGTGTGTGTGGGTGTGTGCATCTCTCTCTCTCTCTCTCTCTCTCTCTCTATATATATATATATACTGTGAACCATTCATTAAATTGAGTCAGGTGCACATTATTTACCAGAGCCACATCCAAGCTGCTGCTTAA
The DNA here is from genome assembly GCA_900184695.1 of Betula pendula. NCBI lineage: Eukaryota > Viridiplantae > Streptophyta > Magnoliopsida > Fagales > Betulaceae > Betula > Betula pendula. The sequence goes on along the minus strand of FXXK01000121.1, from coordinate 1,132,132 downwards.
GATGCAGAGGTAAGTGTTCAAAATCCTAAGCAAGCAAGTATCAAATAAGAAAAACAATAGTCACCCCCCTTCTCACATTACCATGTTGGTGACCAATATCCACATCCAAGCTGCTGCTTCATTTTCGTTCAAAAATTAAAAGCTCTAAAAGCTGACCTAAAAATGTGGAATGATACGGAGTTTGGTAAGAACAATCAGGCTCTTCTTGATGATTTAAAAGGGCTGGATGGAATTGAAGAATGGACACCACTTTCTAGTGAGGAGAAATTGAGGAAAAATGTGGCTTCAGCAGAGATAAAAAAGACTTTTTTTGGATGAGGTTAGCTGGAGGCAAAATTCAAGGGTGTTGTGATTTAGAGGGGGATAAAAATACCAGGTTCTTCCATCGGGTGACTAACTCTAATAGAAAATGTAACATGGTAGAGAATTTGGTTATTAATGGTCAATCTCTTCTAATGATGAAGTTAGGGTTCGTATAGTCCAATTTTGGATAGTTTCCTTTCCACCATATTGGTAAGGAGGAGGCACTTTGGTTGGACCGAGCTTTCAAGGAAAAGGAGGTTTTTGAGTAGTGTAAGATTTGAATGGGGATAACGCCCCAACGCTTTTCTATGGTTTTCTTTTAGACTTGTTGGGATGTTATCAAAGAAGATGCGTGAAGGTCTTTCTTGAGTTCCACGAGTGTGGCAAGTTCGTTAGAAGTTTGAATGCGACTTTCATTTCTCTCATTCCTAAGAAAGTGGGGGTTGTTGAGATTAAAGACTTTCATCCTATTAGTCTAGTAAGTGGCATTTACAAGAATATCGTGAAGGTTTTGGCTAATAGATTGAAAACTATCTTGGAGAGTATCATTTCGAAGAATCAGAATGCTTTTATCAAAGGTCGTCAAATTTTAAATTATGTACTTATCACCAATAAATGCATAAATAGTCGTCTCAATCGGGCGAGTCAGGAGTGTTATGTAAATTGGACCTAGAAAATGCTTATGACTACGTCAGTTGAGATTTTTTGTTATACATGTTAAGGCAATGTGCCTTTGGGGAGAAGGATAGCATACTGCATATCCACTATTCGATTCTCTATTCTGATTAATGGTACTCCCAATGACTTTTTCAATAGCTTTCGTGGTTTGAGACATGTTAATTCTCTATTTCCCCTCCTCTTTGTGATTGTCATGGAAGCCCTGAGTAGAATGATTTCTGCTGCCATGACTGGGGGTTTTATTTTTAGCTTTTCGGTGGGAGCTAGGAATGATGATACACTTTCTATCTCCCATCTTTTTGCCGATGATACCCTTAATTTCTATAGAGTTGCACCAGATAATCTTCGGTGTCTAAAAAGAATTCTTTGCTTTGAAGCTGTCTCAAGATTGAAGATTAATTTGGCTAATTTGAATTCGTTCATGTTGCTTATCTGCCAAATGTTAATGCTCTGGCACACATCCTGGGTTGTAGGGTTTTGTCTTTGCCCTTGAAATACTTGGGCCTCTCTCTGGGTGCTCCTTTAAAGAATAAATTTAGGGCAGAATACATTTTACCCTCCCGAAGTATCTAGATATTTGCGTTTTTGCATCCAATGTTCAAAAAGTGACGATCAACTCCCCCTCGGAAGTATCTCACGTTGGCAAAAAATACCCTCCATCCATTTTGTCCGTCCCTTTGGACAGAAACCAGGTCACATGCTAGCCACCCCTTCGTGGTGGAGGGGCTGGCCTGCGAGCCATCCCAGCTTCCCTAGAGGTGGCTGCGTTTATGCGGCCACCCCCAACTCTTGGGTGGCCCGTGAGCCACCTTAGAGGTGGCCGGGGGTGGCACGCAACCACCCCCTCCACCCCTTTTTTTTATTTTTATTTTTTAAAAAAATTCTTTAGTTTTTTTTTGTGACAATTTACCCCCCTAAGGGCATTTTCAAGAGTTTGGATAGAAAAAAGTCACGTGCGTGCCATGTGACCTGGTTTTCGTCCAAAGAGACAAACAAAATGGACGGAATGTATTTTTTGACTACATGAGATATTTAGGCAGGATCGATCGTTACTTTTTGAATATTGAAGGCTAAAATACAAATGGTTTGATACTTCGGAAGAGTAAAATGTATTTTTCTCATAAATTTATTTAGGATACAATTATTGACAAAGTGGAGAGAAGACTAGCGGGGCGGAAAAGACTTTATCAATCCAAGGGTAGCTGGTTAACGCTGGTCAAGAGCACGCTTTCCAACTTGCCTACATATTCCATTTCTCTCTTTCCTATCCCTATTAGTGTTGCTAACTAGATAGAAAAATTGCAAAAGACTTTCTAATGGGGTGGCTTGGATAACGAGTATAAGTTCCATCTTGTTAATTGCAAGAATGTTTATACTCTCCTTAACCTTGGTGGTTTGGGGATTAGGTGTTTGCTCACTTTCAATCAGACTCTGTTGAGAAAATGGTTATGGATGTATACTGTGGAGAGAGGCTTTTTAGCAATAAGTCATGGATAAAAAAAATATATGGCAGTTTAGCAAGCAGGTGGTGCTCTAAAGTTGTCACCAGGCCTAATGGGGTGAGTCTATGGAAACATATTAGGTGGGGCTAGGTGATAGCTCTCAAACCAGGTTTTGGCATGACATTTGGTGGAGGGATTGTCCTCTAATGGAATCCTTTCCAAAATTATTTAGCATTATAAGAGACAGGATGCTCTAGTAGTTGACCATATGTTTGCTCACAATAACAAGGTGCATTGAGACTTGAATTTCATCATATTGGTGCATGATTGGGAGGTGGATTTTGTATCTTCTTTTTTCAATAATCTTTATTTTGTTAGGAGTCGGGGAAACGAAGACAAGTTTTGTTGGGTTCCTTCCAAAAGAAGAGCTTTTGGGTCAAAACATTTTACAAAGTTCTCCTCCACAATATTAACTATTCTTTCCCCTGGAAGAGCATCTGGAGGTCTAAGGCTCTTTTGAAGGTAGCTTTCTTCACGCGGATAGCACTTTTAGGAAAAAATCTCACTATGGATAATCTCTGAAAACATCACATCATAGTGATATATTGGTATTGTATGTGCAAAAAAAGCAGGAAGACTCTTGATCATCTCCTTCATTGTGATATTGCGAGAGATTTGTGAAATTTGGTTCTTAGGATGTTTGGAGTAGATTGGGTTATGCCTAGACGGGTGGTGGAGCTCCTAGCGTGTTAGAAAAGAAGGTTTAGTAGGAACGACTATAATGTTGTTTGGAATGCATCCCTTCTTGTCTAATGCAGTGCATTTGGAAGGAAATGAATGTTGAAATTTTGATGATTGTAAGAAGACGAGCTCGAATCTACAACTTTGTTTTCTTAAATCCCTCTTTGAGTGGTTCTCTGTTAATGTCATTCTCGATGTCTCTAACTGTGTAGAATTTTGTGGTCTTTTTTTCCTTGCTCTTGATCTTGTTGGGTGTTCTTCTCGTGTACTTGGGTTGCACCCCTAACGCTTTTAATAAATTTGCTTTACTTATAAAAAAAAAAATCATTATGAGCACCAGTGCTAAATGAAGAACATCAGCAAGAAATGGTTCTTAGTTTTACACTCGCTTAATAATTATTGCTTAGTGCCATATTGATGAAAACATATAACATAGAAACCACATAAAGTTCTCAAATATGATGCAGGACAGTTATTTTTTAAATTCATTAGAAAACATTATTTTATCATATTTTAGGCAATTGTAACAACAAACTATTTATTCAGCAACACTTTTTTTTTTTATAAGTAAGAGTCAATATATTAAAAGCGCAAAAGCGCAGTCATTATTCAGCAACACTTAAAGTATTTCATACCATGTCTACGCTTCAGATGTCCAACAAGAACAAAATGAGAATATTCAGGTGGGTTACGTTGGTCACAGATGAATGTTCTATGTTCGAGCATCCACACCTCAAAATCATTACTTTACACACCAGTTAAATTTTAAAATTAGCAGTCCAATCTTATACTTGAAAGTTACAGAGGCAAACCTCAAGTGAACTGCAATAAAACGTTTGGCCATCTTTCGCATTGTCAAAACAAGTCTCTGACCAAGCTGTTGTATAGGTTTTCTAAATCTTAAGGCATGATAATTAACCCGGCAACGTAACTTCTGCAACTCTTCATCAAGATTATTTGCAAGTCTATAATCAAATTTCGTCAATTGCACAACCTGCAGAATCTGCTGTGTTAATTGCCTCACTAAAGAAAACCATGGCTAAATCAACAAAAGAATTTAACTCCCAAAACAATAGACCGACTTGGATTAGCAATTATGCAACTAGAGTACATTACCAGAAAAAATTACTGACAGTTTTTGAGGATTGAATGCATACTCAAGCAGCAAAAAATCAGCACTTTTGAACTTTAAAGGAGACTCAAAGTTGTTCCAGAAATTATTTTGAAACAAAAGATTTTATTATGCATATAAACAATCAATTAGAAAAAAGCATGCAATACAAATTGAGGGAAGTGGACTTACACGTCTCCTCAAGAGTATAGGGAGAACTTGATCAAGATAGTATTCAGGGGCAGATTTCCTTGGGACACGCATAGTATAAGGAGGTTTTTCCATTGATCGCATGACTTTATCAGGAACTCTTTTGACAATAGTTACGTCTTTTGCAAGGGAAGAAATGAACCAATGAACATCAAAAATGTTGATGAAGTCACTGCATGTCAAATAAGGTGCCCTCAATAAGATAAGTAATGTGAAGATGATTATCATCATCATAACAGTGCGGGAAAATAGTCAATTAAGTGCCACTACAAGCAGGTTTTAGAATATCAACTTACCTATCATCCTTCCAGTAGGAATGATGATCCAACTCAGGTACAACTAACGTAGCATTAAGAATCCGTGCGACAACTACAGCATCTGTTATCTGAGTGCAGGAAATATATTGTCATCTCCATAAGGCTAACATGTTTATTTTTTTTGTCAAAGTAAGAATTTCATGGCAAAGACAGAAAGATAGAACCTAATTCAACCTCCCATCACTACAACAACACCAAAATTAATTGTTTGAAACAAATAATGAAGTAAACATGGCAAATATATTGTCAGAGGTTGATGTCATTGATGCGAATAATATTTCTACAAGATGCATTCAGTGGAAAATGTAGCAGAAAATGATATACGTTTACTTACTCCTGTTCTTTGTTGGTTCAGCCCTCCACTTGTTGCGATAAGCAAATAACCATTTGATGATTGCTCACGAATAGCAGCTAGATTTCAAATTAGCAGTGTTAGGGAGAGCAATATATGAACATATGTAATTATATTTCAAACTAAAACAAACCCCGATGTTAAGCATGGCTATTTTCAGAACATCTACACACACACATATGTTGATAAGTATGCGTGCTTTCAGAAAATATAAACAATAAGCAGAGGAGTTGATCAAGAAAAGGGTCCTATCATAAAAGATAATCTACTCAGAGTCCAATAATGCACGTAACACTAAAATTGCAGCAGTGTTGCACTGCCAATTTGTGCTAAAACAAAAGCAGCATCAGCAAATTGTTCAAAATTAAGATGGATAGTCACACCACAGATGCTCGACACGCAAACACATGTTAATGATTGTAAAGACTGCAAGCGGAAGAAGTCCAGCATGCTTGACCAGAAAATAATTTTAAATAGAGAAAAGCTTAAAAGCACATTTGAGTGGCATGCCCAGTAAGCACACTAGGAACAAGGGTGGTAAATTACATACATACTGGTCATTTTATGAAGAACGCTGTCTTTTTTAGAAAAATCCTTAGTTTGATCGATTAACTTGATAATCCCCCATTCTTGGCCAACATAACAAACCTAAGCAAAAACCAGCCTCGTAATGGGGGGTCTAAAAGGAACTTAATCATTGCATTAGAAGAATCTATTAAATGAATAAATAAACAAAATTGACGACCGAATGGACCCAGAAGACTACGTTTAGTAAAAAGAACAAAAACAAGTATAATTATTATTAACAGAATGGTACTCACAACATCAGTGCAATGCATTGCAAAACATTTAATTGGTATATTGATTTGATAAGCAATGATATTTTGGTAGAAATGAAAGGTAAAGTTCTCCCAAAGGTGATTGAAAGAATTAACTTACGAGCAAAATTTCGGCCTCGCTCGCTGCACCCATACAAGGACTTTGAATACTTAGATTTCCATATATCAATTGCCTCACGTCGACCCCCATCCTTCAATTTCCACAATTAATACAAAGATTACTGTAATGTCAGAAAAGCACAGAAGTAGCATTTCACATATCCTTTGCAATGATTCCAAACCAATACCACTTCAATTTAGGAAAAAATAAAAAATAAAAGATTACCAGTGTGGAGTACAAGCTTGGCCTGACCAGGCGCTGAGAGTACCATTCAAGATCGGAAGCCATGTGGCCGGTGAAGAGCGAAATCAAGCCCAAACCGAAGAGCATCAACCCGCAGACCAACGACCACGAGATCGACTTCATCTGAAACGACATCGTCGCCGTTGATCTCCAGCACACATGCTTATTCGTATTACTGTTGCTTATAGCATTCCCGTTTTGGTTCTGTAACAGAGCCAGGTTGTTGGCCGATATCAAGCTAAACCTCCAGGCCTTGGCCACGCCCATCACGCAATTACTCGAAATGCCATTCCGGAATGTCGCCGGTGACGGAGGAGGCGTCGGCGATCAGAGCCTGACAGAGAAGAGGGATTCGAGCGTAAATAATGTGAATGCGGAGGCGAGGAGTTGAGGAGGAAACCCTAATTTACGTTGCGTGACGCGAGAGAGCTGTAAAATGTGGGAGGGAAAGTCGAGAGACAGAGAGAGAGAGTGTGAGAGTGAGGGAGTGGAAGAGCATGAATGAAGCTCTTTCTGTCTCCCATTTCCTTTTTGGTTTTCGTAATTTTGCTGTACAGACTGCGGAGATGGCGTTTTGAGTTTGAGATTTTAAAATGTGTTATTTATTAAAAACTTAATTCTTTAAAAATACAGTTAAAATGTTTTAGTAAAAGATAAAATCGTGTATTTTCAAAAAAATATATCAATAAAATTTTATTGTAATTTTTTTAAAATATAATTTAAAATAATTTATTTTTATTATTTAATTTAAAATTACACTTTTGTTTTCTAGATGACATCGAAGAACGCAGCTTAAATTTGTGACTAAAAATATCTTTTTTCCTTGTTGGGAGTACAAAATTTGAAAACTCTATTAATATGGAACTTTCTCCGGGTTTCAATCAAACAGAGAGTAACCAACCTAACGGCAGCCCGTTTAGGGAAATGTCCATTTCTGTGGGGGCAAAATTGGCATTTAACAAAAAATCCAAAGCTTTTTTATTTTTTTTTTTTCAATTTTTTTTTTATCTTTGTACGACTGTTAAATAACTGAGATCGAGTAATAAGCAATCTTCTTATCTCTTTTATCCTCAAATGTGACCAAAATTTTAAATTATTATTGAAGTTAAAATAAATTATTATTATATTTTAATTTAATAGTAATTTTAAGAACCACATTATATTTGAAGATAAAATAGGATAACTTACATATAACATTACTCATTGAGATGATTTTTCAGTAAAAATTAGTGCTTTTTTTTTTATAAAATATTATTTAGTAAATTATTATAAGACTCTAATATTATAATAGCAAAAAGCAGTCTTTTAATTGTATATTTTTTTATAAAAATTAAGTTTTACAGTTAGGTTATCCCAATTATATAATACACATATAACAAGATAATAAATATCATTATTGTTTTTTAAAAAATACATTTAGGTCATATTTATTACTCCTGTCATGAGTCATTGATCTTCACCGAATTTTGCAGCTTCTTAAAGAAAAATCATTATAGACTTTTAACATAATTAATAGTGCACAGAAAATGCTGGGATAAGGGTGCTTTGGTGTTCCTTTTCTTGTTACTTCTTAAATTTACACATTAGTTTTTTATTAGTTTAATATAAACTGTCCTTTATTAAGAAATATGAATCTATAGGTATTAAAATATTTAAAACTTTAAAAAAAAAGAAAGAAAAAAGAATGATATGGGAGCAAGAAAACCTCTGGTTGTCACAGTTTCTTTAGTTTTTTTAGTTGTGCTTAAATTAATTTCTAAATTGAGTTCCAAAGTCTGGCTTAGTTACGCTTTTCTTATACTTTCTACCGTTATAAGAAGGGTACTCGAAAGATATTATTTAAATTTTCTTTGGAAAAAAATATATTTATCTATTTAAATTTGAAAAAAAAAAACAAATACCACTCTTGCATTTTCATTAACGTGTCAAATTAGTCATTATAATATACCTTTTACACATTAAGTTTGTGATGAATTAACAAAGAGAAATTATAATTAGCATTTTCAAGTGTCAATCCATCATTATTCTTTTTGTTATTATTATTTTAAAAAATAATAATAAACATGAATGTGCCACGAAAAGAAAAATGCTTAGAGATGTAAAGACTAATTTTTTTAATAAATCTTTGATTTATTACAAAGACAAATTGTTTAAATTAAAAATGTAAGAACTAATTTAACACTTAATTTAAAGGTTAAGGATGAAAAAGTTGTTATTTCACCTTATATTTATAATTTATCCATTGCGCTTATTCCGCACATAAAACTTACATGGATTTAGTTTTTTGTTTAAGGTGTAAATAAAATTGAAATTTTCTTCGTAAAAAATAGTAAATTAGGTATTAAAAAAGAAGCATTTAATGTGCGGGCCAGCAATGTGATGGGAAAATATTTTTTTAAAAAAAAAAAATTATGACGATTCAATTATGAGTTTCTAAACAGACTTCTTTTGGATTAGCTACTTTTTGTGTTTTTTAGGTTTTTTTTTAAAAAATAAATTGTTTCATATAATGTAAAAGTAAAAATAATTTTAAGTATTTTATGAAATTTTATATTTAAAGTTATTTGTTAATATTTTTGTCTTTGCCTCAGTCTCACGAGACATTAACCATGAGAGTACTTCAGCAGGAGTAATGATAAACTTCAGTTCAGGCTGATTCACTGTTTAATCAGCCAATAATTTGAGGTGGGTCTCATGATTAAAAATTTTTTTTTTTTTTTTTAAAGTTTATTTATGCCCAAACTAATTGACTTTTGAATCAGCATGATCTGATGTCTATCATCACTCCTTGGGCAGACGACAGCAAGGACCGGACATGAAACTGTGGAATGGAACCCACAACTTAAAGAGTGAAACGACATGAGCACCAGTCATGTTCATGTTCTTGTTCTTGTCATGACTTTTGTTTTCAGGACCAGAGAAGGATGGTCCCACTCCCAGATTTTTCTGTTCTCTTTTATTGGTTGGTGAGACAATTAACGTCCTTAATTTGGCAAGAGTTGAATTGGGATTTGAGATTTAAATAATAATAAAAAATTATTGATATTAGAGTATTTTTATTTGATTTTTTATTGTAAGGATTTTTTTACTTTAAATAGTTAAAATTTATTTTAGACAATCTTATTATTCACATCCAATTCTCTATTTTGAAAAAAAATAATATGGAGCATAAAATGTCTCTCTACTAGTAAGAAACCATTCACTCCCTACTCTTTTTTTTTTTTAATAAAATATTAATTTTTTTCTTTAACTTTTTGTTTTGTTTTTTTAATTTTCTTTATTTTTTCCTTTTATTTTCTTTCTCTTTCATTGTTTCACACAAACAAAAGAAAGTTCACGCACGTAGGGGAAGGTTCACACAGGACAATTTTTTTTAAAAAAAAAAAAATCTATGTGCTACGGTTGTTTTATATTGAGGTTCTTTTTTTTCTTTTTCTTTTTTCTATTTATAGTAAGTTCCCATGCTACAGTTTTTTAAGCCTAAAAAAAAAAAAAGGACAGAATTAGCTACAAACTGGTTTGTAGCAATTAGCTACAAACCAGTTTAATAAAATGACATGTGTCTCTTAGCATGTGAGAAGCACATATTTTTTTAATAACATGTGCTTCTCACATGCTTTTTTTAATAATATTAATAAAAAACATGTGCTTCTCACATGTTAAGAGATACATGTCATTTTATTAGACTGGTTTGTAGCTAATTTCTGTCCAAAAAAAAATATGACAGTTAACTTTTTGGTGGCCAAGTCTCATGTTAAAAATGATAGTTAATAGCAACTTTTGTGAATTGTCAAGAATCGAAATTGATAACAAAAGAATATGACCGTTACTTTAAACAAAAAACAAAAAGAGAAATTTAAAAAAATATAATTATTAGAAAAATACAAATTTTCAAATATATGGAGGTTGGAAAAAGAATAAAAAAATTCTTAAAATATTATATTTAAATGAAAAAAGTCAAAGTGAATCTCTAATTTAGGAATCCGGATATAAGTGTTTAGAAAAAATGACTCTTTAAAGTAGGAAAAAATGATTTTATCCTCAAAATGAGGAGTAAAAGTAAGGAACCGGATGAAAATGCTATAATATAAAGTAGAAAGAATCTTGTAAATTTTTTGTATGTAAAAGTAAAAAAAATTGTTTTTTAGTAAATTTTTTATTTAAATAGTACCCTAAAAAGTAATAGATAAAATATAACAAATTAAAATATTTTAATGTGATTTTTTTTTAGTTTAACAAAAATCATCCCGACACTTTGCCAAACACAGCCAAAGCCGAGTATATCACTTTTTTTTCTTTTTCTTTTTTGGATAAGGAGACTTTGTATGGAAAATAATGGAATACTAGAGAAGTTTTGAGTGGAGGGTGATAGTCGTCAAAATCATTTTTCCAAAGAAAAAAAAAACAAATAAAACAAAAACAAAGAACTAGTATAAAACAGTTTTTTTTTTTTTTTTTTTTTTTGACAATAACACCGTTACAGCAAAATCGTCGTCAAAATCATTTTACCAAAGAAAGTTGATATAATGGAATACTAGAGAAGTTTTGAGTTGAGGGTGATCGTCGTCCTCCACAGTAACAGTTTTTGACATAACACCGTTACAGCAAATCAGCAATCGTCGTCAAAATCATTTCACCAAAGAAAGTTGATGGTAGAATTTTGTTGGATGAAGTGTTGACGTAGCAAAACATGTATTGACGGAAAGGTTTGTTTGCTTAGCTACAAAACAGGAACCCCTGTGAAAGATGAACATTCTACTAAGAAAACGATTTGTTTATTAAAAGTTGTTTCAATTTAAGATTTTTCAAAAATAGGATTATAAAATGTGTGAATTAAAAATGTTATTTTTTTAAAACGTAATTAAGTATTTGGTAGAATTATAGTTTGATTTTTAAAAGTGCGATTTAATATTTAAAAATATATTTATTGTCTACGATCTGAAAATACTTATTAATCTAATAAATAGTTTATATATATATAATCAATGACCTTCCTATACTCCACATAAACTAAACCAAGGGGTGGCCGAGGCCTAGAGGGTCGTTCCACCCCACTCCACTCCGGCCTTTTTTTTTCTTTTTAGTTTTTTGGTTTTTTAATCTAATAAAATAAATTAATTTTTTTTAACATATGGCATGCGAGGTGTAAAATGAGATGGTGGAAATGAATAAAAAATGAGAAATGTGACTTTAAAAACCAAAGGAAATTGAAATCAGGAAAAAGCCTAAGGAATGATAACAAAAAATTTCAAAATTTTAAAAGAAAAAAAAAAAAAAAAGAGTTTGTAGAGATAATGTTCTTTTTTCTAAAGCAAAATAAGGTAGAAGGGTTAGGAAGAAGGATCCTTTCACTTTTAATTCTCATAGAAACAACTGGAGGAATAAAAGTGGGAATATTTTCAAAAACAAATTATGGGAAATAACTTATTTAGCTATTTGGTGTGCTCTATAATTTGCATATCTTGAAACTTTAGTAGCCGCCCAACTTAGAAAGTGCTAAAGGAGCTATCAGATTTGAATGGTTTATGGCTAAGGAGGTCCCCCTAGAGAATCACCCTCAAGCTGAAGGGGTTTTTTCTCCTCTGAGGTTGCATGTTAGACTGCCAAAAGTGTTGCTTGCATCTCTCCTGTATTTTTTTGTTCTTTTTTTCTAATTGATAAAGGAAAAAGATTTATAAGGGATGGTTTTTTCTCTTGATTCGAATGAAAGAAAAAAAAAGAGACCAACTGAAAATCCTTCCAAACACAAGATGAGAAGTAGCCCACTTAGCTAAAGGCTAAAGCATGTGCACGAAAATTTGTTCATTTAAAAATTTTCAAAACATTCCGACTTTGAAAAAAAAGATAAGAAAAAACTAATATCTAAAAGGATACTACCAAAGTTTCAATCAACAAATAGAGAAGTAGAATTAATAGCCAAAATTACAGTTAAGACATCTCCTTCTAAAAAAGAATCAAAACTACAAAATGAAAACCAACCCAACTACAAGCAAGACAGCAGTAGCTTCACCAACAGCAATGTCTCTCCAGTATTAGCATCCACTCTAGGCAACCTCTTTGTGCTGACAGACAATATGTCATTTTGACCATCACTAATGACAGTTTTTGCAACTCCATAACTGTAAAGCTAATGTTTAATATATGTGTCAATCATAGGAAGATATTACTATCATAAAACCCCTCTTTTATCATTTCAAAGGTGAATATATAAACACAATTTAAGAGTGCTTTGTACATATATATTAGATAAATAATCCATTTATTTCTTCTTCTTCTTTTTTCATTAAATTTCTGGTGCCAGTGGTCCAAAATTATAAAATTTGGCTCAAGGCTAGGGCTGAGAACCGCCCCCTATTGGGCGGATTTCAGCCCTACTCAGCCCTGTTCCTTCCCCTCACGCGGGCATTTTCAAGAATCGCATGCTTGTCCATGGATAGCTGATAGTTCGTATAAGGGTTCGTTTGAGTATGTGATTTCAAAAAGTGCGATTTTAAAATGTGTAATTTGAAAACGTGATTTTAAAAATGCAGTTAAACATTTGGCAAAATTATGATTTGGCCTTTAAAATCGCAGTTTAGCCTTATAAATTTTGCATTTAAAAAAAATACCCACTTACATGGGATTTGAAAACGCATATTCAATTTTTTTAAAACGCAATTTTCAAACGATTCATTTTTTGCGATTTAGTTTAAAATCACACTTATTTTTTATAAAATCGCAATCTCAAACGTACCCTAAAACTAACTACTGAGGTTTGAAGGGCTTCATTAATGGAAAATTATGTCACTTAATAAATTACCAAATATAGTAATATTCACACATGCAGCTTGCAAGTTCAACGGCAACGAAGGGTAAGGATTTTCGTTTGAATAGATGGAGTGATGACCAAAAAGAAGATAGACATGTGAAGTGATTAGTAGGAGATATATATATAAGTTAATATACATACTAGTGAACCAAAAAAAAAAAAAAGAGGAAGAAGAAAAACTTAGATTGTTGAATGATTTATTTAATGCAATGATGATAAAGAATGTAGCATTATCTTAAAATAAGGGTTTCAAAAGAGAAAAGTAAGTTAACATAATGATGTTTTTGGACTAATAATGAATCAAACTTTTTTCTCGGTTGTTGATGGACCATACTAGTATTAGATCAGGTTAAAATGCTCAAGAAGGTTGACCATACCAAAAGGACAAAAAGAAAAAAGAAAAGAAAGAATAAAAGAATAAAAAATGTCACATGTGTACAATGTTTTGCACAAAATATTGCCGAAGTCTTCTATGTGTTGAAGCTACGTAGAGTTTAGTTTGTATCTGACTCAGTTCACTTCTAATTCGATTCAATGCTAGAAGCATTATAATTTAAATGGATTTTTTTTTTAATCTTAGTCCATAAGCGTTTCGGCTTGACCCGCAAGAGAGGTTCAGGGGCAGCGTCCTTGAGGAATTTTTTTCTAACCCATTTGATATTTTGACCCAATTGAAGGTAGTATTTATAGTTGCTTCTATTTTTTAAGGTTTTGTGTGATTAACGTCTCATTATATTGTTTTTCAAGAAATAGTAAAATATCGTTGCAACTCGGTAAACATAATTCTTAGCAGTGAACTACGTAAATCTTTATGTTTGTAATTTTTTTTTTTTTTTGCTTTTTTCTTATTTTTCGCTTCTCACTGATTATGAGAAATTGGATAAATTTCCTAACACTATATATAAGAAAATCAAACATTTTAACAAAAAAAATGTCAAATATGCAATCTGATTTAAGGATAACATATTTTTTTACCCAATTTTCTTAACCCCTCTCTCTCTCTCTCAACCGTACATATTCATTTCTTTCTCGCACATACGATTACATTTTAAAATAAGAAATCAGGCTATATAATTTGAAAAATAAGTATTTGTTATTTTATCATTTAAATTAAGAATAACTATTATTTTTAAAAATTACATCTTAGATTGCATATACACAATGACGTTGACCTCTCTTGAGGTTCGGTGAAAACATATTGCATCCTCCCCCTTATTTCAAATTAAGCTTTTAAATTTTATTATATATATATATATATATATATAATATAAAAGTATACAAACCCTCACCCTCAAACTTTCATGTAATTTGCAATATTTCTTTAAACTTTTAATTAAATTATGTCCCGTCCAACTACCCTAAATTTGCAATGTATCCATTTTTCTCTATAACAAGACAAAAATGCCCATTATTTTTTTTTTTTCAAAAAAAACATTAAAAAAAAAATCCTGTAAATTCAAAAAAAAAAAAGAAAAACAAAGAAAAAAAAAAAGCAACCGACAGTGGCCATGGCCTTTTGAATTTATTTTGAATTTTTCTTTTTATTTTTTATTAAGAATATTTTTATCATTTTTAAAATATGTTTGGTAATTTGAAAGATGTGTATACTTTTCCTAAAAAAAGTATTATAAACTAATAACTCTTAAAGCACAGAAATCAAAGGTTTTTGAATTATTTTACACTACACAAAAAAAAAAAAAAAATCCCAAGAAATGGTATAAAAAATTTGTTACTGGCCCCTTGATATTTCTAGTTGTTCAACTTTGTGTCTTTATTTCAAAAAAATGCTTCAAAAAAAAATCTCTGTTTAGTTGACGAAATAAAAAATAAAATTTGTGAATTTAATAGCAGCAAAATAGGCTTTTGAATCAAAGTGGCAGAGGTAGGTTTTGTACCTTGGGGGGGACTAATATATAAAAGATTGCCGAAGAACTAAGAAATAGGTTCCCTATAAGTTTGTCATGTACAATAAACCGGGGAACCAAAGAAAAAAACAAAGAAAAGGAGAATTTTTGCTATCCTAAAACATAAATACAACAATACAATTCAATGGCCTTCTTTGGAAGCAAATTTATTTTTGTTTTTATTTTTAGCACAAATTTATATGTAAATTTAGGATTCAATTATGTGACGGGTAGGAGTTAGCGGGCTAAGCTTGAAAAATTCAAAATTTTAACTTATATTTTTCACAAAATTCACACTTGGTATAAATTCCAAACACTCAAAACATCTAGGGTGCGTTTGGCAACAGCCTGGGATTATACTGTGGAGGCCTATACTGTAGCAAACCTGACGCGCTACAGTGTCGCCTGCTGGGTGAGGGGACGTTGCCATATCATTCAATGGATGCAGTGTTTTTGCCCGTTGAGACTCCCTTCCCAAAAATGAAATGGACGGTGCGATGATGGGGTTATGTTTTTAGATCTTATTTTCAGCCGTTGAGATGCCGTATAGGAAAGGAGAGCCACAGTGCAGACCACTCTTCGGTAAAACAACTATCCAACGCCCAAAAAAATTTCCAACTCTGCAGCCTTCGTCTTCCATTTCCAAACGCAGGGAACGGCACTGTGGCTCATCTTCAACCCAGCCACTCTTCGGTAAAACAACTATCCAACGCCCAAAAAAATTTCCAACTCTGCAGCCTTCGTCTTCCACTTCCAAAC
>FXXK01000121.1:1098576-1116300 GCA_900184695.1 Betula pendula | reverse complement strand
TAAAATTTCAAAACATTCGACTTTGAAAAAAAAGATAAGAAAAAACTAATATCTAAAAAGATACTACCAAAGTTTCAATCAACAAATAGAGAATGAGAATTAATAGCCAAATTACACGTTAAGACATCTCCTTCTAAAAAAGAATCAAAACTACAAAATGAAAACCAACCCAACTACAAGCAAGACAGCAGTAGCTTCACCAACAGCAATGTCTCTCCAGTATTAGCATCCACTCTAGCCAACCTCTTTGTGCTGACAGACAATATGTCATTTTGACCATCACTAATGACAGTTTTTGCAACTCCATAACTGTAAAGCTAATGTTTAATATATGTGTCAATCATAGGAAGATATTACTATCATAAAACCCCTCTTTTATCATTTCAAAGGTGAATATATAAACACAATTTAAGAATGCTTATGACAATATATATTAGATAAATAATCCATTATTTCTTCTTCTTCTTTTTCATTAAATTTCTTGTGCCAGTGGTCCAAAATTATAAAATTTGGCTCAAGGCTAGGGCTGAGAACCGCCCCCTATTGGGCGGATTTCAGCCCTACTCACCCTGTTCCTTCCCCTCACGCGGGCATTTTCAAGAATCGCATGCTTGTCCAGGATAGCTGATAGTTCGTATATAAGGTTCGTTTGAGTATGTGATTTCAAAAAAGTGCGATTTTAAAATGTGTAATTTGAAAACGTGATTTAAAAATGCAGTTAAACATTTGGCAAAATTATGATTGGCCTTTAAAATCGCAGTTTAGCCTTATAAATTTTGCATTTAAAAAAAATACCACTTACATGGGATTTGAAACGCATATTCATTTTTTTAAAACGCAATTTTCAAACGATTCATTTTTTGCGATTTAGTTTAAAATCACACTTATTTTTTATAAAATCGCAATCTCAAACGTACCCTAAAACTAACTACTGAGGTTTGAAGGGCTTCATTAATGGAAATTATGTCACTTAATAAATTACCAAATTATAGTAATATTCACACATGCAGCTGCAAGTTCAACGGCAACGAAGGGTAAGGATTTTCGTTTGAATAGATGGAGTGATGACCAAAAAGAAGATAGACATGTGAAGTGATTAGTAGGAGATATATATATAAGTTAATATACATACTAGTGAACCAAAAAAAAAAAAAAAAGAGGAAGAAGAAAAACTTAGATTGTTGAATGATTTATTTAATGCAATGATGATAAAGAATGTAGCATTATCTTTAAAATAAGGGTTTCAAAAGAGAAAAGTAAGTTAACATAATGATGTTTTTGGACTAATAATGAATCAAACTTTTTCTCGGTTGTTGATGGACCATACTAGTATTAGATCAGGTTAAAATGCTCAAGAAGGTTGACCATACCAAAAGGACAAAAAGAAAAAAGAAAAGAAAGAATAAAAAGAATAAAAAATGTCACATGTGTACAATGTTTTGCACAAAATATTGCCGAAGTCTTCTATGTGTTGAAGCTACGTAGAGTTTAGTTTGTATCTGATCAGTTCACTTCTAATTCGATTCAATGCTAGAAGCATTATAATTTAAATGGATTTTTTTTTAATCTTAGTCCATAAGCTTTCGGCTTGACCCGCAAGGAGAGGTTCAGGGCAGCGTCCTTGAGGAATTTTTTTCTAACCCATTTGATATTTTGACCCAATTGAAGGTAGTATTTATAGTTGCTTCTATTTTTAAGGTTTTGTGTGATTAACGTTCATTATATGTTTTTCAAGAAATAGTAAAATATCGTTGCAACTCGGTAAACATAATTCTTAGCAGTGAACTACGTAAATCTTTATGTTTGTATTTTTTTTTTTTTTTTTTGCTTTTTTCTTATTTTTTCGCTTCTCACTGATTATGAAATTGGATAAATTTCCTAACACTATATATAAGAAAAATCAAACATTTTAACAAAAAAAATGTCAAATATGCAATCTGATTTAAGGATAACATATTTTTTACCCAATTTCTTAACCCTCTTCTCTCTCTCTCAACCGTACATATTCATTTCTTTCTCGCACATACGATTACATTTTAAAATAAGAAATCAGGCTATATAATTTGAAAAATAAGATTTGTTATTTTATCATTAAATTAAGAATAACTATTATTTTTAAAAATTACATCTTAGATTGCATATACACAAATGACGTTGACCTCTCTTGAGGTTTCGTGAAAACATATTGCATCCTCCCCCTTATTTCAAATTAAGCTTTTAAATTTTATATATATACTAATATATATATATATATATATAAAATATACAAACCCTCACCCTCAAACTTTCATGTAATTTGCAATATTTCTTTAAACTTTTAATTAAATATGTCCCGTCAAACTACCCTAAATTTGCAATGTATCCATTTTCTCCTATAACAAGACAAAAATGGGCCATTATTTTTTTTTTCAAAAAAAACATTAAAAAAAAAATCCTGTAAATTCAAAAAAAAAAAAAGAAAACAAAGAAAAAAAAAAAGCAACCGACAGTGGCCATTGGCCTTTTGAATTTATTTTGAATTTTTCTTTTTATTTTTTATTAAAATATTTTTATCATTTTTAAAATATGTTTGGTAATTTGAAAGATGGTATACTTTCCTAAAAAAAGTATTATAACTAATAACTCTTAAAGCACAGAAATCAAAGGTTTTTGAATTATTTTACTAATCTACACAAAAAAAAAAAAAAAAAAACCCAAGAAATGGTATAAAAATTTGTTACTGGCCCTTATATTTCTAGTTGTTCAACTTTGTGTCTTTATTTCAAAAAAATGCTTCAAAAAAAAATCTCTGTTTAGTTGACGAAATAAAAAATAAAATTTGTGAATTTAATAGCAGCAAAATAGGCTTTTGAATCAAAGTGGCAGAGGTAGGTTTTGTACCTTGGGGGGACTAATATATAAAAGATTGCCGAAGAACTAAGAAATAGGTTCCCTATAAGTTTGTCATGTACAATAAACCGGGGAACCAAAGAAAAAAACAAAGAAAAGGAGAATTTTTGCTATCCTAAAACATAAATACAACATACAATTCAATGGCCTTCTTTGGAAGCAAATTTATTTTGTTTTTATTTTTAGCACAAATTTATATGTAAATTTAGGATTCAATTATGTGACGGGTAGGAGTTAGCGGGCTAAGCTTGAAAAATTCAAAATTTTAACTTATTATTTTCACAAAATTCACACTTGGTATAAATTCCAAACACTCAAAACATCTAGGGTGCGTTTGGCAACAGCCTGGGATTATACTTGTGGAGGCCTATACTGTAGCAACCTGACGCGCTACAGTGTCGCCTGCTGGGGTGAGGGGACGTTGCCATATCATTCAATGGATGCAGTGTTTTTGGCCGTTGAGACTCCCTTCCCAAAAATGAAATGGACGGTGCGATGATGGGTTATGTTTTTTAGATCTTATTTTCAGCCGTTGAGATGCCCGTATAGGAAAGGAGAGCCACAGTGCAGACCACTCTTCGGTAAAACAACTATCCAACGCCCAAAAAAATTTCCAACTCTGCAGCTTCGTCTTCCATTTCCAAACGCAGGGAACGGCACTGTGGCTCATCTTCAACCCAGCCACTCTTCGTAAAACAACATCCAACGCCCAAAAAAATTTCCAACTCTGCAGCCTTCGTCTTCCACTTCCAAACGCAGGGAACGGCACTGTGGCTCATCTTCAACCCAGCCACTCTTCGGTAAAAACCCAAACCCATGCCCAAAAAAATTTCCCTGCGCCTTTGTCTTCCACTTCCAAACGCGCAGTTCTGCACTGTTGCTCATCTTCAACCCAGCACTCTTCGGTAAAAACCCAACCCACGCCCAAAAAAATTTGCCTGCGCCTTCGTCTTCCACTTCCAAAGGGAAAATCTGCACTGTGGCTCATCTTTCAACCCAGGCGTTGGTAGGTCGGATTCTCTGCCATTTTCAACCTGCAACGGGCGACACTGTAGCTTGGCTTCAAAGAAAATTCCTGCAACACTAAGAGCACCGTAAGCACTCCAACCAAAGTGAGTTTTTCGCTCTTAATTTCTCTTTGAATCTGCTTTGTTTGTGTTTGGAAATGAGTGGCAGTTACGGTGTTGTGGAACAAGTGGGTTGTTTTTGTTTTTAATTTTGACACCCATATTCAATCGCGCCTTTGTTTCGATGAGCATCGCGTTCATCACGTTCCCTGCATTGCTTTGGATTACTCTATTTTCTGAAATTCTTATTAACAACAACAATGGTAGTCTGTATATCTGACTGGTAGTTACTGATTTTTGTTTCCTTGGGATTCAATGGTGGGTAATTTTAGCATCCAAATTTTGAATTCCCTTCTCTTTTCCATGGTTTCTCTGTAACCAAACAGATTTTTTGCACTTTAGCTGTCCGCTTAATTTCTCAAAAGAAAAATAATTTTTGATCTACACACATGTAAACAGGATTGGGTGAAAGCACATAGCCCTGTCCATGGCATGCAACCATGGCTGAGGCCGTGGCATCCAGCCCTAGTCGTGGCATGTACTGATTATGTTTAATTGAGTGCCTCTTGTTTGCCTTCTCTGCTCGTTTCGTCTTGCATGTGTACATTAATGCGTTTTCATATGAAAAATTTGCGTTGACTAATTAGGTTGATTCTGTCGTCCTTGTTAAGCCAATAATTTTTTTTACTAATTTATGTATTTGTTTTCTTTGTCATCCAGAAAGTAGAGTTACCAAACAAATATTTGGAGAAAAACCACTGGGCGTATTGCATCCCACTGAATCTTCGGGCCTGCCTTCCATATGCCACGGTTTTCCATCCACAAAGGTTGGCTAAGCTTTTTAATGTGCAAAGTGAATCCTTTTGTCTTTCTATTTTCATTACATTTTCTTTATGTTGCAGTTTGGTTAAAATTCTCCCATAATGTTTTCCGTAAAATTATTCTGCCATGTGGTTTATTATTCTTGTTTTTCTTTTTTCACAAGATTTTTCGACGTAGCAATGTAAATGCATATAAATTTAAAATTAAAGAGGAGCTTGAAGTATGCCTCTGACTTCATCCATCTAGGACCCCCCGTATGCATTGAGGAGCTTGAAACCGACTACCCAAAGCAAATCGAATTCGAAGGTCTGTTGTTCGTAGTTGTTGTGTTAAGCTATTACACTGTATATTTGTTATGAATTTTTGTATTTATAATTTTGTTGACTTTAACTCACTATTTCTCTTTGTTACAGCAATTGCGATATACCCTTCGATCTTCAGTGACTAGTTGACCGTCAACTGTACAATCCTTGCGGCCCAAAAAATTCATTCAAAAGGTTAGTCAAGTATTTATATTGCAAGGTTCACTATATTCGCACGCTACTCCTTCTACGCTGTAATTTACACACATTGCACAACCACATATGTTTTATGGATAGACTACAACAAAGGTTCACTTATACAATTGGTTCATAAATTATATTTTCACACTTGTGGTCCATTATTTGTTTGGATGTAATTCATAGATGTATACATCTGCTATGCCACGGAGATCCCCGAAAAAGAACCTATCCTCAGCATCGGCATGTAATAACAAAAGGGAGAAAAACACCGTTTGGCCCCCCCAAAATGAGGAGCAACTAATTTTTATCCTAATTGATAGAGTGCATAAAGGAATAATGCCACCCTTTGGGGACAAACTTCGTGACGTTCACTCTGAATTGAACAACAAACTCGGAGGGACTGTTTACACCTACAAACAGGTGCAGAGCAAGGTAAAACGCCTAAAAACGAGTTACTTTGACTTCAAGACTATTCTAGGCAATACTATTTGCACGGGTTTCGGGTGGGATCCGACTACCAACACGGTGTCAGGCCCGGAGCATGAGTGGAAAAAGCTGAAATCTGTAAGAATTTGTTCCGTTTATGTTTTAGCTCATCTAATTGCACAATAATTACTGTACATGCTAACGTTATTTTCAAGCTGTCAACTAAATGTGATTCAACGTTTCGCAGGATTATGGCCTCGATAAGTACTTTTGTTTCAAGAACAATCCTCCAATACATTATGATTTGTTGTCAAGCATATTCGATGGCACATATGCAACAGGTCAGTTCGGTTTTGCCAGCACCCAGGACGTCCCAGAATCTGACACCGAAGAACCAGAACTTGACCTCAACAGTCCACCGGCTACTATAGACATGACTAAGGCTGCAAATGACCACGAAAATAATTCTAAGGGGAAGGGCAAGAGGCGTGCCACTTTGAAAGACTCCGGCCGTAGCAACAAGCGGTCATCTAAACAGGATGAATTCCTTGAGAAAATTGAGGCAGGCTGGACAAAAAGGTGTGAAAGCTACAATAAGCACATGGAGAAATTTACAAATAGCTCTTCCTCCCATGCTGCAATGAGTCATACTAGAGTCGTAAAGTCCACGGTGGAACATGCCTTTGATATCATAAATGACTTGACTGCCGAGCTCCATCTTCCTGATGACAAGTATTACCGAGCCTTAACCTTTGCAACCCACAACAACCAAGCGTTAATCATTGTAAAAATGGATCCCGAGCGAAGACGACGGTGGATACTTACTGTTATTTAATGAGTTAAGATGGGATGTGGAGGGATCTGGAATTGACCTCAAACAAGACTATCGTTTTGTATTGAGTTTCGAAATTTATTAGCAGCTTTGAAACGAATTTAAGTTTTAATTTTTATGTTCTTTATGTATTGACGCTAACAACAATTTCATCTGTCTTATTATATTAATATTTCATTATTGCCTTCTTTATTTCATGAATGTTGTTTTCTGAGTAGTACCTCAAAACTGTAATTTAGAAATATTTCTTTACTGCCTCTAGTTTGTACGAGTAATGATTATTATTATTTTTTTGTTTGTGTGACTATTCATTTATTTTTGTTAAATCCGTTTTTTGTGGTTAATTCGTTATAAATCATTCACAACTCATTCTCTTGTATTACTGTAGGTTGTCAATCATGAATTTTGAGTATTGGGAGGACGTGCTTGATGAGGGCTCGGATGAGGACGTTTCCCTGCAGCTCCATGAGGCGGATGATTATGTGGCATCCCCGAGTAACTATCCTGTTTCACATGAAGATGAATATGCGGAACGGCTGAATTACAATCTGTATCCAAATGGATATGCAGTAGGGTCGAGTAATAATCATGTTTTTGATGAAGTTGAATATGAGGAGTACGAGAATTACAATACGTATCTAGATGACTGTGATGCAGGGCTGAGTAACAATCCTGTTGATGATGAAGATGAAGATGAAGATTTTGAATGGCCTAATTACAATGCGTATCCAAATGAATATGCGGCAGGGCCGAGTAATAATCCTGATTTCGATGAAGATGAATTTGCGGAATGGCAAAGTTATAATAATTTCACAGATGAAGATGGTCCATCGTCGATCCACAGCGACGATGAAATTTGGTCAACCTCTGCGTTTATGGCTTCAGAGTTAGAACTAAGGGGATTGTTCATTGAAATGACACGGTTCCAGCTCGAGGTTATTGATATGCCAGTGATACGAATACCCCAGAGGACTTCATCTCTAGATGGCCCAAGTTATGTTCATTGGGTGTTAACTAACCCGAACGAGAATACATGCTGGGAGCAATTTCGTATGTCCCCCCACACATTTATTGCTCTGTGCAACACACTTAAGGAGAGAGGTTATCTACGGAGCAGTCGTTATGTGAAGATCACCGAGCAAGTTGCTATATTTCTCCTAACGATGGCACAAAATAACTCACAACGGTCGACGGCAGACAGGCTTCAACGGTCCACGTGGACAATCAGCACTTATTCAAGAAGGAGTTGCAGAGCAATTTGTATGTTGGGAAAAAAAATAATACAACCGAGGCCCACTGAGATGCCGCATCCAGTCATTACGAGTAACAGTAAATATGACCCGTGGTTTACGGTGAGCAACACACCATCTTTATTTATTAATTTGTAGTATATTGTTACGAAGGATTTATCCGATGTTACATACTAACACTAGTCCTTTCAGCAATGCATTGGTGCTATTGATGGCACTAATATTTCTGCGATGGTGCCCAGTGGGAATAACAGATACCGAGGGAGGAAGTCGACTAACACACAAAATGTCATGTGTGTAGTTGACCTGGACATGTACTTTACATACGTATATTCTAGTTGGGAAGGGAGCGCGCATGATTCTCGCGTTTTTACTATGTGCGTTAATGACGCGGCGCTTCGATTTCCAACGCCTACCGAAGGTAATTAATCAATTAATGGTGCATAAATTTTTCTGATGTTGTGAACATGGTTAAAAAGTTTACTGCGTACTGCTTACATCATGTGTAGATTATTTTTATGTGGTGGATGCTGGATACGGTTGCACTAAGGGTTTCCTTGCTCCATACCGACGCAACCGATACCATATGCAGCAATTTCGGGATACAGGCCCACCAACAGGTGTCAAAGAGCTGTTTAACTATAGACACTCTTCTTTACGATGTGTGGTTGAACGAACGTTCAGAGTATTGAAGAATCGGTTCAAAATTTTTAATTTGATGCCTCCGTACCCGCTGCGGTACCAACGTTTATTTGTGATTGCGTGTTGCACCATACACAACTTCATTCGCGAAGCCGATGGTTTAAATGATCGATTGTTTGCAGAAGCTCTACGAAGAGAAAACTTTTGGATTGATGTGCCAGACCGCGAGATAGGACCACTTGTTAACTATGTCTCACCGGGGGAACGTCCAGACCAATCACGAGATGGTAGATAGTTTATGCGAAAATATCGTGACAAAATGTCGAAACATATGTGGCGCATTCAACAACAACGTGACTATTAGTATGTAATATTTGACGTGGGTGTCATAGAATTTGGTTTTCAACACGTTGAAAATTTATCTTCATGTGATTTAGTATTAATATTTCATTTAATTTCGTTTTGAATCTTACTTTGGACATGACTTGTTTATTTGTTCGATATGGATGGTAAATCTAAATAGTTTGTTATGTGGTGTTGGAGGAAGCGTATGTATTAAATTTCACAACCCCAGCTTAGTATTAATTAAATATTGTGGACAAAATTTAGTTTGTGGTTTTTATTAATTTTATATTTTTGTATTATCCCCGGTGTGGATTCATCCAAAAAATGCAAAACTACGAATAAACGTTGACAACTTAATGTATTTCTTAATCTAAAATCGACCATGCTCTCCTTGTAATACCCTTAATATTTATTTATTGGATAAATAAATATTAATCTTAGATTACGATGTGGTAATGGACAAATCAATCTTTTATGGGGGTATCATATATATATATATATATNCGATATGGATGGTAAATCTAAATAGTTTGTTATGTGGTGTTGGAGGAAGCGTATGTATTAAATTTCACAACCCCAGCTTAGTATTAATTAAATATTGTGGACAAAATTTAGTTTGTGGTTTTTATTAATTTTATATTTTTGTATTATCCCCGGTGTGGATTCATCCAAAAAATGCAAAACTACGAATAAACGTTGACAACTTAATGTATTTCTTAATCTAAAATCGACCATGCTCTCCTTGTAATACCCTTAATATTTATTTATTGGATAAATAAATATTAATCTTAGATTACGATGTGGTAATGGACAAATCAATCTTTTATGGGGGTATCATATATATATATATATATAAGCCGAGTTTTGCATTAGGGAGTGCGTAAAACGGTGACCCTATAGCATGAACCCATATAAATTATTGACATAATTCTAACAAATTTATTGTGCTTTAATAGTTTTGCCACATGAACAAAGTAATGAAACGTACTTGCAAAAAATAAAAAATAAATGTGACTATTGAGTTTCGACATGTGGCATCGTCCCTTGGTTAATGCATCTAGCCAAACTATTCTAAGGTTTTTATTAAAAAAAGGAAAAAATAAATAAAACTGAAGCACGGTCCATTGCTTGAGAGTTTAGTATGCCCAATTGATAGTTATGATACTCAACTCTCAAGCAATGGACCACTCTTCGGTTTTCTGCAATTTGTAGCAGCATGTTGTCAGAGTTACAGACTTTGCATAAGAACCTCCAACGTTCCGCGAGGTTAACAAACACACCCTAACAAAAGTTAGCAATAGTTTTACATTTGCGGTTACTGTCAATACAAACATGAATGTATTAACCAAAATAATATTTTGTCCTAAAACGGCAACATCCCATGCCGTGCACACCCTTGTGAACCAAATGAAACAGAGAAAACTGCTAGACCAGTAAGGCCCAGGCCCAGGCATAAACCACCTAAGCAATTACAACAAAATATAACCGCTTCTCGTTTGCCTCTTTCGCACTTAATTTTGCTTCTAAGACTGCACATCGTGTCCTACTCTCAGTTAGAAGATTGCAGCAATCATGGCACGGGCAGCAATCATACCATTCAAAGAATTTGCAAGTTGGTTCTCCCATTGTATACTTTGGGCATCCAAAGAAACGCCTTCCTAAAATTTTGGGTAGTCTTTGAGGTTTGCATTTATGATGTCAACCCACAAAAACATACCCGCGTCTCCTTGCCGCTGTAACGGACGACGATGATGACGAAGTTGACATCTGCAATGGAAAAAACGAATGAATCAATTCATGAACCAACACGATTAATTAAGCTGAATTTAATAAAACGTTCTACAACAATTCACTTCAATCATCTACTAAATTTGCCGATATTTCAAAGGCCACAGTTTGTAGTCGAACTAATTAAATACATGACTTGATAACCTAAATATTTTATGTCAAAAATATTTTTGTAAAATACTATATGTAGTACTGTTTTTCTATTATTTGATGAAGAGAAATGACGCTTAATTTTTCAAGGGAAAATATGCACAAAAACTCATGGCAAGTGGAGGAGGGTTTGCCAAGAAGATTGGATATAAAGTGGCACTTGTATAGGGTGGTGCATGTTTTAGGGTCTGCATGGGGTAGGCAAACAAGAGGCACTCAATTAAACATTATCAGCTAAATAAATCAACCATAGAAGCATGCGGAAAGAGCTCACAACTAAAGATGTACACTGCTAGGGAAAAAAAAAACCCAACAAAAATGATAAGAAAGAACAATTAGAACGTCAAATTAAAATAGAACATGCTCAAACAACAAAAATAAAATTTAACTAATCTTTACAAACAGTCCTAAACTTACGAAATTGCGATAATGGTATCGGCCAAAATAACATGTCAATTCAAAGACAAGAAAAGGGTATTATTTCAAACCCAAAAACAGAAAACTATTCAATAACATGTCAATTCACAGTTTAAATCAAGCACCAATAAAACAGTAGCCCAAGAGCATAGGAATAACGATTCGAAAGGCACTACAAACATTTTTTTTGATAAGTATTCGAAAGGAGAGAACGTTGTTGTTTTAAGAATGCCTGAAAGCGGCATCACGGGATTGAAGGGACTTGAGGTACAATTATATTTTTTTAGGGAAATTATGTCACGACACCCTAATGTTTTAGCCAAATGCCATATTTTGTTTTTTTTTTTTTATATTGAGACCCTAGTTTCCAATTTAATGGATTCAGCACTTCGGAAATTTGTAAATCAAGACTACAGTTACTGTTTTCCTAATAACATAAATGGTATTAAAATACATAAATGCCTCTTTACCTTATATATTTTTTAAAAAAAAAAAGAAAAAAGAAAGAAAAGGTGGCTTGGTGAAAGCACCCTGCCCAGCCATGACTGGGCTCTGTGTCACGGTCCCAGCCATTGCCACATGCCACGACTAGGGCTGGATGCCACGGCCTCAGCCATGGTTGCATGCCATGGATAGGGCTATGTGCTTTCACCCAATCCTGTTTACATGTGTGTAGATAAAAAATTATTTTTCTTTTGAGAAATTAAGCGGACAGCTAAAGTGCAAAAAATCTGTTTGGTTATAGAGAAACCGCGGAAAAGAGAAGGGAATTCAAAATTTGGATGCTAAAATTACCCACCATTGAATCCCAATGAAACAAAAATCAGTAAACTAACAGTCAGATATACAGACTACCATTGTTGTTGTTAATCAGAATTTCAGAAAATAGAGTAATCCAAAGCAATGCAGGGAACGTGATGAACGCGATGCTCATCGAAACAGAGGCGCGATTGAATATGGGTGTCGAAATTAAAAACAAAAACAACCCACTTGTTCCACAACACCGTAACTGCCACTTATTTCCAAACACAAACAAAGCAGATTCAAAGAGAAATTAAGAGCGAAAAACTCACTTTGGTTGGAGTGCTTACTGTGCTCTTAGTGTTGCAGGAATTTTCTTTGAAGCCGAGCTACAGTGTCGCCCATTGCAGGTTGAAAATGCGGAATCCGACTACCAACGCCTGGGTTGAAAGATGAGCCACAGTGCAGATTTTCCCTTTGGAAGTGGAAGACGAAGGCGCAAGCAAATTTTTTTGGGCGTGGGTTTGGGTTTTTACCGAAGAGTGGCTGGGTTGAAGATGAGCAACAGTGCAGAACTGCGCTTTTGGAACTAGAAGATGAAGGCGCTGGGAAATTTTTTTGGGCGTGGGTTTGGGTTTTTACCGAAGAGTGGCTGGGTTGAAGATGAGCCACAGTGCCGTTCCCTGCGTTTGGAAGTGGAAGACGAAGGCTGCAGAGTTGGAAAATTTTTTGAGCGTTGGATAGTTGTTTTACCGAAGAGTGGCTGGGTTGAAGATGAGCCACAGTGCCGTTCCCTGCGTTTGGAAGTGGAAGACGAAGGCTGTAGAGTTGGAAATTTTTTTGGGCGTTGGATAGTTGTTTTACCGAAGAGTGGTCTACACTGTGGCTCTCCTTTCCTATGCGGCATCTCAACGGCTGAAAATGAGATCTAAAAACATAACCCCATCATCACACCGTCCGTTTCATTTTTGGGAAGGGAGTCTCAACGGGCAAAAACACTGCATCCATTGAATGATACGGCAATGTCCCCTCACCCAGCAGGCGACACTGTAGCGCGTCAGGTTTGCTACAGTACAGGCCTCCACAGTATAATCCCAGGTTGTTGCCAAACACGCCCCTATAGTTACATTGATTTTTGAAATTTAAAATCCAAATTTGAGTTTGAGTTGTCTAGCTAGTCTCAGCTCAATTCTCTTGCACACAGTTTTTATTCCTCTTAGGAGGCTTCTTTATTTTTTTTTTTGTACCAGTAATGTAGTAAATAACATACAAGTGTAAATGATTTAAATAAACTTTTTTATATTTACAAGAGGCCATTAGCAGACCTCTTTGCCTCCAAAAGCAAAATAAATCCAACCCATAAGCAATTATTAAAATTTAGCCTAATACACTTTTTTTTTTTAAAAAAAAAAAAACCCTAATACCACTTTTTCGTATGCTAGAACTATCCAAAGTAAGGCTGTGTTTCGGTATAGCATTTGAAAAGGTGCTCTCTTTTCTTTTTTCGCTTTTCTCTTTTCTCTTTTTTTCTTTTTTATTTGTTCTTTTTTTTTCTTTCTATTTGGAATGGTACATATAGAAAAAGTGATATTTCAAAAACTTTTTACGGTTAATTATCTTTTTCCCCTTCAACTACCATTTATTTACGCGTTACCCTTACAAACTATCATATGGCACACTCAACTGCTTTAAACTACTATTCTTTAACAAAAAAAACTCCATTTGTCAATTAAAATCGTTAAAATAACGTAAAATAATAAAAATACTCTATGTTTAGAAACTAAATGTACTTAAATATCCATAGAGTTTAAAATACAAAATAATAAATAAATATGAAAATTTCAAAAAAAGAAAAGAAAAGGAGACATAGGTAGTAGCAGATTTTAAGAATTTGATTACCATACTTGTATTCACTCACTACCTTATAAATAGAAACTTTTGTGTTGCAAACAATGAAGTTAGTGAGTATAATATAATCTTTAAGGCTATTTAGAGTAGTAGATGTAGATGTCTAACATCAAACCACTTATAATTCTTTATGTTCATTTTTTTCTTCTCTATTTTACTTCCGTTATTATTCAAATATTTTATATTTCTCCACAAATTTCAACAATTAGAACATAAGTTGAAGAAACTGTAACTCCCACAAGTTGAGGCAACCAAAGCAACAATCAGAGAACTCTCAACAAGATAAATCACAACAGCCCCAACAACCAACATGATCAACCAAAGCACTTTTTGAATTTGTAAAAGTCCATATGATATTGTAATGTTCTAAATGTAACAAAAGTCCTCGTACTCGGTGTGAGAGTGAATACATTTGATACAATGAGTAAAGGAATTCATCGAACATTTGGAGGATGTTTGGTACGCGGAATAACTATTCTTTGAAATAATCTTTATTAACAATGAAAAAAGTGAAATAAAATAACATTGCTGTTAAAATATATATATACTTTAATACTTGAAATAGTCATCTCTAAAGTCAAGATGAAATAGTTATTTCTTAAATTAAGAAAATAACCAGGGCCGGCTTGATACATTTCGGGGCTTAAGGCGAGAAGTTTAAATGAGGCATTTTTAAAAAAAAAATTAAATTAATTTAATATTATATTTTTATTTAAAAATTATTATTCTCGCTTTGGAATGCAAAATGACTTATTCAAATTTTATATTCAAGTTTTTCTAACATTTCCTTTCAATTGATAATATGGTTAATCCATTTAATTTTTCTGTGATATTGTTGATCTTAGGTAGGACTTTATCAATTTTAATTTTGAAAAAACTTCTTTCTGCAAAATAACATGTATTGTCAATAAAATTATATAAGCGACACATGCATTAAGAAAATAATCAAGTCTTTTTATATAATTTAATGTGTCAATTAGAGAAAATATTTCTAAACCATAAATATCATTAATATTTATTAATTTGGGGCCTTAATTAAAGAATATTGATTATAATTAGGACATTAAATATTTTTTATGGAATAAATGCTCATTAATATTTATTCATTGGAGGCCTTAATTAGAGAATATTTACTATAATTAGGGCCTTAAATATTTTTTTTATGAAATAAATTTTTATTAATATTTATTAATTTGAGGCCTTAATTAAAAAATATTTACTATAATTAGGGCATAATTTATTTTTTTTTGGAAAAATATTTATGAACTGGGGGCCTTATTAAATTCGGGGCCTTAGGCGGTCGCCTAATCCGCCTAAGGGTTGAGCCGCCCTTGAAAATAACTATTCCTCTCAGAACTATTCTTCTCAATCTAAGAAATAGCTATTCTCTTATGACATGAGAATAACTATTATAAGGCTAATACATTTAACTTCTTTAATTCTTAATAAAAATTATTCCATGAAATAATAATTTCGCGTATCAAATATAATATTGATGTATGTTTTATCTTTATAAAAGCAAAGGTTAGTAACCACCACAGCTGCCAAAAGATGAGCCACAACTGCCGCAGCCATCAACAAAGCCACAACAAAAACTAGTTGAAGTGGGGCAGCCCAAATTTTGGAGGGGTTGGTACTTAAAAGTTACATTTTTTTTTTTGGACTAAGATCATTTTCATTTCAAATGAAATATAAAGAAGCCGATCAATTGAAATGGTAATTCTATCTTTTTGTTTTAACTGACCGGCTCCCGGCTCCTGAAATTTAAAATGGAGAAGATTATGTTTTTTTTTTGGGGTGGTTAGAGAGAGAGAGAGAGAGAGAGAGAGAGAGTCTTAAAGTTTAAATTAATGGGATCGTGATTATTTTGTCTTGAATAAAAATGACAATAGATGGAGAAGTCATCTTTTATATATGATATTTTTTATATTGTTTTCCCCCTCTCACTTATGATAGCAACGACCCAAAGAAGGATATTATCAAAAGAATCTATGAAAAAAATCATGGTCACATATTTTGATGGGGTGATTATCAAACGAAAATTTGAGACAAATGAGATGCTGATTATTTTGTCTTGAACAAAAGTAACCAAAGACAGACTTATCGTCATTATCATTTTTTTTTTCTTTAATTTACATTTTTCATTCCTCTTATCTCTTAAGTGGTAGCAAATAGCAATGCCCCAAAGAAGGAATTTATAAAAAGACAAAGGAAAAGGAAAAGGTTGGGACTCAGCTAATTTATCTCATTCAGAAAATAATCAGCATGTTGTCAGCCTAAAATTTAGGAAAAAGTGTACATATTCTATTTAAACTAGAATTTAATTTGTAATATTCTCTAAATTAAAAATTTTATCTATGTCTTTTACAAACTATCAAAATATTTTTCACTATGATGAAAAACCATTCAAATTTACATGACAGACATGAGGGGGGTATGGATGGCTATATTTCTGAGAGCTAAAACCAAAGCTGCTCCTTCAGCTGATTTACCATAAAATACTATTACCAATAAATTTTTTATTTTTTTAAACCACATATAAAAAATCACATTAAAGTTTTTTTGTGACAGTGGAGGTTACTGTAGGGAGGGTTGAGAGGATGACATAGGGGAAACGACAGGCGAGAGGCAAAATGGGTGTTGGATGAATAATGCTAAATGTCATTCGTGTGTTATTCCAAAAATGATAGACTTTTAAAAATTACTATTAATTTTTAATTAATATATCACTTTTAAATTTTAATCAAATAATAATTTTAAAATTGTATAATTTTTTTTAAAAAATATATATATATTTAATATATATTTTTAAAAAAATAACATTTAACATTACTCGATATTACATATGTTTCTCTGCGAGGGCATAGGTGGTGTTGTGGTTAAAAGGAAAAGAGATGGTTAAAAAAAAAAATCAGAGACAAAATCTGGAAAAGGCTTACGCTTATCAAGAGGTGTGTAAGCCATTTTCTTCTTTATATTGATAAATTTATTGTTGACCTAAGAATTATATTTGGTGACAAAATTTTCTGTCCACACCAAACCCTAGAAAACTTGAAAAATGTTTCTAAAAAACCTAAGGGTGATATTAAATAGGGGGGGGGGGGGGGGGGATATATCTTTTGACTAAATCTATAAGTGATTAGAGCAAAACATTAATAATCAATTTATGTTGTTTTTGTCAACAACTTTTTCATAATTTTGATATTAATATAGGGATATTTCTTTTGGTTGGTCCTGAGACTGAAAGACGACCAAAAAAAATATTAAAAAGATTAGGATAAAAAATTCCGACCTGCCGGATTCGAACCAGCGACCTAAGGATGTCTGTTAAGATTATCCAACTACAGTCCTCCGCTCTACCAACTGAGCTAAGGTCGGTTCTTGTCAAAAGCAATCATTTTATTAATCTATCTTATGTTTTAAGTCGTACTGCATTTCGCGATAATCCTGCTGCCAATCGTGCGGTTTTGGTGGGTCAGGCTCCATGAAGCTCCTTTACGAATATTGAGATTTAGACTCTGATCAAGTTCGTATGAACCCTGCCCCAAAATAGTCAAAAGCCCATTGATGATACTGGGCTAACGAAAAGCCTCAAGCTTGGGCGTTTGACCATAAGAGCATTTACGTTGGATTAGCCAAAATAGTTAAAAAATTATTTTGGGTAATTCTGTAGTAAAAATATCTCTTTATTTGACTAGTTACTTTGACTAAAGAATTAATTAGCTGTTACAGTACTCAACAAGTTTGTTGAACAATGTATCTCAACAATGCATTAAAAAAATAACTAATAAAAAAATGGGAAAAGTCCACATACCCCCCTCAAACTACCACCCAATTGACAATGTCCCCCTCAAACTTTTAATTGTGACAATGTCCCCCCCAAACTACCAAACAAATGACAATATCCCCCCTAAAGATGAAAATACCCTTAATAAAATAAAAAT
>FXXK01000121.1:1015002-1097572 GCA_900184695.1 Betula pendula | reverse complement strand
ACTAGCCCAAGTTCACAAGAGAGGGGGGTGGATCTTTTTTACTACAAATAAGGGAAGAGGAAGAAAGAAAAAAATAAATGGAAATGCAGTTAGAGTGAGATTTAGCTGCGGCCTAATATATCACATGACGAACGCAAAAATTTATACTTTTGTTAACTTTTCTAGCCTGCTAGAAAAAGGAAGGAGGGAGCGAGGCGATAGTATAAAAAATGAGGCTCTCAATTCTCCAATCTTAAACAATTGAGGGGACATATTGTTTGACATCTTATACTTCTTTTAATTTCTCACGCCCTATACCTATTTTCGTTCCCAAAATTATGAAAAAACAATGTTTCTTATGCTGCTTCTTAATCTTTCACCAGGGACCGTTGGGGACCCACGTTGAAAAGTTAAGTTTTTATTAATATCTTTATTAAAAGTTTTGAAGGGTCCATATTAAAAGCTTCGACATATATACTATCAGTCGGTTTGGAATTGCATTAAGAACTTAAAAAATATTTTTAGTATTTAAAAAATTCATTCGGGCAAAAAGATATCGGTTTGGTAAAAAACTTAAAAATTACTTTTTATTCTAAAAAAGCTCGCAACTGTGTTGTGGGAAGCTTCAAAATGAAGCTTTCAAACTTTTTTTATAGGCAAAAAATTTTATTTCCTAACAATTCCAAATAGACTACGTCTAACATATATTTATTAATTATTATTATTTATTATTATTTTAATTCTTTGTAGGGGGCTAGTGAGATTCTTTTTCTTTCAAAATCTTTTGAGTAGGGGCCAGGGCTCCACCCGTGGATTTGTCCATCGATATATAGGACGCCTATTGTGGTGGTGATGACCATTAATGCAATATACCAGTTAATTTTTTAATTATATGTTGAACAGTAAAGCTTTTTATTTTTAAAGATGTTTTTGTTAATTTTTATTTCTCATGCATAAGTAACATTCTAAACTTTCATGAATCTAGCCTAGTCAGCACTTAGTTTTGGATCACACTAATCCACAAAAAAAAAAAAAAAATTGAACTTTACGAATATGTGTGTACTATATGCTTTTATGCGATTCTCAGCATGTAAATATTATAGCTAATTGTTAGGTGGTGAAAGTTCATTAAGATTCGGGTTTAAATTCTTACATGTGCTATCAAGTATCAACTCTTTAGATCGCTAGCTGATCTTTTGACAAAGTTCGCGATTTAACCTGGTCCTTGTTGAAAAGAACACGAGTTGCGAGCTAGCTCCAAATTTATTAACTAAAGTGAATACACAAAGTGATCCTGACTTGAAAGTTGTTTCCGGTCATATATATATATATATATATATAAAAGGGAAATTGCTTAGAAACTGAATCCTTAAGCTTATGTTGGCTCCTGGTGTCTATTTAATTTGGAAATAAAGGATTTTGAGATTATTATTTAAGAAGAACAGGGGCGTGTTATGGGTATTTTTTTGAAACTGTGTAGCACTCTTATATTATTATAATTATAATTAGTACCAATTTTGCAATTTAATTAGTGCCTTGTTCTTGTATTCTGTTTGGCTCCTTTGGTTTGCGTTATTATTTTGTACTTGTGTGACGGCTATTAATTTGTCAGCTTTAGAAGTACCAAGTCATTTGTGTTTTAGCCTATAATGTTCAAGAAGTGATGATTGACCTTTTCAAAGTATCTCACGTTAGTAAAAAATACCTTCCGTCCATTTTGTCCGCCTCTTTGGATGAAAACCAGGTCTTGTTCCACGTACGTATGTGACTTTTTTTTGTCCAAACTTTCGAAAATACTCTTAGGGGTAAAGTGTCACAAAAAAAGAAAAAGAAAAAAAGAAGGGGTGGATGCTGATTGGCTTTGATACTTTGTAGAAATATATGCGGGAATAATAAATACAAAAACAATAGTAGAATAAGAGAAAGAAAGAGATACAAAGAATTACGAGTGGTTTAGTGTTAGACACTTACGTTTACCACTCTGAATGACCCTTAGGGCTACATTGTGCTCATTCATTTATTTGTATATAATACAAAAGTCTATATATATATATATATATATATATATGATAATTAAATCTCTCAAATTTGATTACAATCAACCCGTAAATAGAGAATATTACAATATCAACTAAATATAGAATATACAGAAAATATATTATATTTTCTGTATATTCTAACAATATCTATTATATTACGAAGAAAATTCTCTTTTACAATTAAGATGTTTTTATTACAAAATTAAAATAATACTAAAAAGATTATAAAAATGGAGTTATACGAGCTTATTTGAGTCGAGCCAAATTTTTACGAGTATATCTAGTTTAAAGATTTAAACATATTATTGTGTTTACGAACGACTCATTTATTATTCAAACTGCCACCGAATCAAATTTAATCAAACTAAATTGAACTGAGTTCACGAGCAACTTGACTTATCTTACACTCCAACTCCCATTAATGGGGAGACTAGAAAATAGTCTGTATTACTCCACACCACACGGTTGATAGTAGCCGTTTGGAGTAAAGCCTAACGTCGGCATTACTCCCATGGCCATTAACTATAACCAGACATTACGCCTGACCACCATTAAAGTATTGCGTGGCTTGCTTATATCGAGGGACCCCAATACTAACAAACTATAACAAGTCTTCTATAATTATTAACAAAAAAAAAAAAAGTCATCTCCTCATAAATGACAAAATTTAGTATAGCATCGATCGATTGAACAGTGGCCTACGTACTTGAATGTTTTAGGAAGAAAATCCCTAGACATAGATTTCTAGCTAGCCTGGGGATACAATATTTCTGGTCCAAAACAATCTTCTAGAGGTTTCATTTTTCTTTCGATCTACTATTGTTTTCTCATGCACATTTTTGACAAATTTGATAGCTTATGATCCTTCCTGATGGTTTCAGGTCATGGTGGCCTGGGTGGGCTGGTAAGAGACACGTAGCCGCTGCCTTAATTTCTTTCTGAGTCAATTGACTCATTTTATTTGGAAGATGATGACCCTGTTATTTTCTACTCTGCTTCAACCATGAAACTTCCTGAAGTTTTTTATTTATTTATTTATTTATGTTGGTACAGTTTACGACAAACACCTGTAAAAAAAAAAACACGTAAGCAAATAGCTTGCCGGGAGGTGCCGGCGGGGGATAGCTCCGATGCTTAAGTTAGTGAGCTTATATGATGGCCTAATAATAGACTGTAATTTGATAGCTTATGCTTGATAGTAAAAAGATTTCAACCCCTTACCTTAATCCTTTTAGCTTACTTTATACTCTCTTCAGTATCGTGGTTCTCGGGCATTCCGGGGTCGTGCTCTTGGACTTCGTGGTCCCGATCGTGTCTATTATGCATGATCATACGTAGTGGTGTCAGTCCGTAATTCTCGGGTTCGTGGTTGATCGGTCCTCACTTTCAGGAATTGTGGCCTTTGTGGCTGTTAGTAACGAAATCGTTTCTTTGCTTTTGTTTTGGGGCCTGCTGTCGGGTATGGGCCTCTTGATCTGGGCCTTGCTGCATGATTGGGATTTTGGGCCCTTTGGCCCAAATTCCCTAACAGTTAGAGCTTGCCGGGAGGTGCCGGCGGGGGATAGCTCCGATGCTTACGTGTTCCTTTTTTTACAGGTGTTCGTCGTAAACTGTACCAACAATTTATTTTTTTAAAAAAGGATTATCCATAAAAATATATAAGTTTAGAAGAATTTTAAAAGGGTTATGATATCCCTAAAAACATATACCATTTACCTTGAACAGTAAGTGATACTTTGCCACTTTGGTTCCAACACTACATGAGTTTAGGCATATTCTTTGCAATTGGCAATGAATTTCTTATTTGGGCAGGAGTTCCAGACCATCAAGTCTCTTATATTGGGTTTATTATTGCCTTCTCATGTCCACTTTTGGCCATTAACCTTCACCTACAATCTTTAGCTTCAATTTCTAACGTCATCAAGCAGACCATCTTCTCCTCTTTCAACGGTTACCAGTTGGTTATTGCAGAAGATCTCAAACAAGTCTGTTTTTTTTGGCCTGTTTCAGAAACTGCCATGTGAGGTCCTTTTCTTGGCTTTTAGTCCAAGATACCGAAAATTGGACCATTTTTTTTGTTGGGAAATGCTACAGCAATTACCGATATTTTTCTCCCATATTTCTATTTTTTAAAAGAGAAATGTTACATTTCATTCTCTTGTCTTTCTCCCATTCTTCTA
This sequence comes from Betula pendula, assembly GCA_900184695.1. Lineage (NCBI taxonomy): Eukaryota > Viridiplantae > Streptophyta > Magnoliopsida > Fagales > Betulaceae > Betula > Betula pendula. Next base: position 1,093,374 of record FXXK01000121.1, on the reverse strand, counting down.
TTTTTTAAAATTACCATTGGATCTGTGGTCCCCATATGAGTCCTGACATGGGAACCACAAATTCAATGGTGTTTTTAAAAAATAGAAGGATGGGAGAAGAATACAAGTAGATGCCGTAGCATTTCCCTTCTTAAAATCACCATTAAATTTGTGGTCCCCATGTGAGTCCACATATAGGGATCACAAATCTAATGATAATTTTGAAAAATAAAAAGATGGGAGAATGATAAGCTAGAGAAAAAAATGTAGCATTTTCCTTTTTTGCCCAATTTCTCAGTTTTTAGTTGTACTTATTTCAAGCATTATATATTTGTTTGGGCATATTGTTGAGGAGTCCACCTCCTCATGGATTTTGCTTTCTTATAACCCCTTATCTCATATTAAATAAGAAGAAAAAAACAAAAGAAGTTCCAATGTCATCAGTTTCACTAAGTGTGTTTCATGAAATTAAATCCTAAACCATAAAAACCATATGATATATGATTTAAAAGAAACCAAATCAAAATCTTCATGCACTCAAAGACAAATATGAAAACAAGAGTGCCAGAGAAATGGTCCACTCAGACAATATTGTGTCTAGGCCAATGGCTTGGTTAACAGAATTTTCCGACTCAAACAAAGAGCTAAAGTTGAAATTAGGGTTTGACCCATAAAGCGCCTGAACACCCTTCACGTCATCAGTCTTGAGGTCCACCTTCTTAGTCCGAGGACTCAAGATTGGATACATAACAGCCTCCCTCACTGAAGAATGACCCAGCCCAAGTACATGCCCGATCTCATGGGTAGCCACGGATTCCAAGTCAATGGCCACCTTTGACTTATTTGATTTGAAATCAACAGCCCACGTCTCCGCTGCATCAAGGTGGATCGTCCCGTTCTCTGGCGAAAAAGCATGCGCCAGCACTCTCAGCACCCCATCGAACGGCTGTCCGTCACCGTGATCACCCGAATAAAACCCGATTCGAATATCCGCTGATTGGAAATCCCATGTCTGGGTAAAATTCACCGGAATCACCGACTCCCACCGCGAAAAGGCACGTCGGAAGACCTCCCGAATCTCGCACAAGGTCAAGTAATCAATCATATTATCCTCCGAGAAAGCGTACGCCAGCGTCAACGGCGGCGAGCGGAGCCACCGTGGCTTACCCTTAAAATATGAGAAATGACGCGTGGTATGTGACGTATGTGAGGTGTCACTCATGCCGCACCTGGGCGACATGACAGCCGATATGGTATCGGAGTCGAGCTTTCCGGTGACGGGCAATCCGAGCTTGGTTTGGTAAAGAACAACGGCCAATTCGAATTGGGTATCGAAGATATCGGTGAAGTTCGTATCGGGTATCGGGAGGAAACCGAAATGGTTGAAGTACCTCTTGAGCTGCCACATGCCGCTGACGTTGCTGCCCTTCCCGACGTCTAGGAACCTGGCAAAGTCGTTCCACGTGGCGTTATGGTGGGCATCGACGGTTATGACAGTTGATGGGTCTGGTGGGGTTGTGGCGGGAAAGGAAGGGCGGAAAGAGAGAGAAGGAAGAGAAGAAGAAAAATGGAAGAACATGTCGGAGTTATTTGGATCAGAGCTTGGAATTTTGCTTGAAAGGAAAAGCTTTAGATAGTTATTATGTTTGAATTAATTAAATAGGAATTGTCGAGGCTGGGAGCATATGAACGAAGCACAAGAAAAGACGGGGAAGCTAGTTCGAAAATCTCATCCCCCTCTCTTTACGTACAAAACATTATATATATATATATATAATATATATATATATATTATATATATATATATATATATATATATTCAAGACCGATAGCAATAAAGATAATGCCGAGAAAGATAAAAGGTTTAGACAGTTTTCTTTTTGTTGGTAGTAAAATATGCAAGTTGTAAGAAAAATTTGGACAAAACAACATGCATAAAGATATTTTGGAAAGAGTATATAATGTAAGCGTAAACACAAAATCATGTTAATTAAATACGCAGTTGAAAAATAAAGTATCTCAGTGTAAGACAAAATTAAAAGATGTGAAATGTCTATCGAATATATAGATACTGAATTAATGATTGAGAATCTTAGGACTTAAAAGTTTAACGTTTCTCTAATTGATCTATAGACATAAATTATATATATATATATTATATATATATATATATATTCTTATCCATGAGGATAAATAAAGTTGGGTTTGAATAATTTATAGGAAATTCATTCATAAACTTGATTGTCCATAAAGTACTTATATAAGAAGTATTACACATCGTAATACATGGAAATAATGACCTATTATATAATGGTTTTACCGTTATGATTCATTTGAAATATTCATTGTCTGAGTGAGAGGATTTTATAAATTGTTGGAATTATTATGACCATATTAAAGAATCTAACATCATAAGAATATGTGTCATAAAGGCTAAATGGGAGAATGTAAGAAAATTTTCATACTATATAGTATGACCTATATGTCACATGTGTATATAGTTTATAATCTTTATTAATAAAGATTACAATGTATGATAATTTATTCTATAATATTTTAATTAAGAGTATGAAATCAACAATAATTACAAATTCATCTTATTGCAATTGATTTGAGTTTATATCAAATCAATGTATTTCTTGATTAATTAAAATCTACAATTAGTTTAGGGTACATTGACCTAATCTATAAATACCGGGAGAAGGATCCTCTCTAATCGGAGATAACTGGCTCATATCCGATTCATGGCTTGTAACAGGCCACGTCAAGCATTAGAAAAATGAGAATTAACGTGTTAACGTTAGAACTAAAAGGTGAGAAGCCTTAGAAGAACCAAAAAAAAAAAAAATCTCACTTCGGTTGACGGTATGGGATTTCTTTTAAGCATTCCAATCTTTCAAAAGCCCCAAGTCACGAACCGCCGTCACGAACTACTGCAAGCCGCAAGCCCCAGGTCACGAACCGCCAGATCTGTTGGTGAAGCTGGGTTTTTTTGGGTGTTGAGAATAGTGAACAATTTTATTGGTCTAATATGGATTTCAGATTGAAATCTGGGGTACCCATTTTGAGAAACTGTTGCTTTTGATGGAGGTTGAGTTTGTTTAATGGGATGTAGATTGGTGAATGTGTGAGGAAGTGAATTGGTGGGTCTTTTTTTTAAGAGTTTTTTTTTCCCCCCTTATGTGCTAAAGATGACTTGATGTGATTTACTACTGGTCTACAATCATGTTTCTTCCTGGTGAGAGGTAGCAATTTTTGGTCCAGGACTGGCTGGGATTCATCATTTTGTGGACAGCGGCTGTTTTGGATAGACATTATAATGCTTATTGTGCTGTAGAGTTCCAGAAACAGAATAGCTGATATTGAAGCTTTTGTGGCCATTTTGATCAAGGAGCCATTGAAAAGAAACACAAAATCGTAAATAAAGTGGGTGAGAAGAAGAAGAAGATGATGAGTAACTAAAACTTCTATACTATTTAATCTGGTGAGTTTCTAAGTGAGGAAATCTAAATGTCAGCAAGTAAAGAAAGAATGGCTATGCGGCCTCCTACCAAGGTAAATAGAAATTACAACACTACATTACAGGGGATAGAAAACCGACTTTAAAATCCTCCAAAAGCAGGATTGGCGTGGTTTGAACTCAAACCTAATACTCTGTTAGACTCTGTTTTCCATTGCTACAACAGAGCTCCAACTCAACATCACCAGCCAGAGCTTCTTCTTCCTCAAAACCTCCTCCTGCATCTTCCTGAGATTCCTTCAAAGAACTATCTGATTTACCAACTTAAAAATCGGCATCTAACACCACCGTATTCTTCCCTCTCCTACGCCCTCGCTTACCCTTCCGAGGCATGATAAATCAAACAATGCAGTCAAAACAAATTACTGTTGCTTGTCGAAGAGCACGTGCAAAAGATTTGAAGGTTGCTTCAATTATATGGTGATAATTTATTCCAGCAAACAGCAAACACGAGCTCATCTCTTAGTGCTCTACGGTGCTTCGTATTTGTTGCCTACACCTGTTTGAGTTCTTTATAATATGTAACCTTCAAGCTTACACCACTTGTGGAGAAGATTTGCTTTGTGATGCCGTTAAGGCGTTAAATGACGTTGGTACATTTTTCAGCTTAAATCCTGTTAAACATATCCTAGAGGTGAATTGGCTTCTCTCCGGTTCAAATACAGAATCTGTGTATTCATCAATAAGGCATCAGTAGGCATACATAAGAAGATTCATCTCTATTATATTATTATTTTCAAGGCTTTTATTTCAAAGGTTCTTTAATTCTCTTGAGTAAATATGAAAATAAATAAATAAATAAATAAAAAAAGTCTCTCGGCGTTTTCTTTCTGTTAAAGAATATCCGTAGCAGCGTTTTCGGTAGACGCATTCATTTAGGAGTTTTACCAACTTATGTTGTGTAAACGCTGGGATAGGTAGATGATATATCAGCGTTTTGCTAAAAAACACTTTTAGAAGAGGCAAACGTGTGCACACAAAATCCTAGCCTTCCTGAAATTTCGAACGAAATGGTGCGTGTTTGGGTGGGATTGTCCCGGGAAACAAGCAGATGGGTGGGTATGTGGGAGGTATGTAGGATGAAGTTATTCCAATTAAACCAGCCTTCCTGACATTTTGATTATTCAATATAATCGGAAATCACCGCAATATATCTAGAATTCAAAAATTAAAAGCTGCACTTTTATCTATCTATCCTAATCCTCTCACACCGCTGCCCTTCATTCTTGAACCTTCAGATTATAATACCAGCAGCTACCTGTAGTGTCAGGCGAGGAAACCTTAACTTGATCCACAGCTTCCGCGGGGTGATTTGAACTGGAGGGGGTACTTGCCGGCCTGCTACTGCTTTTTTTTTTTTCTATTGAATTTGCTACTGATCTAATTTATTGGCTCAACAGAGGCTGCGAAAATATTGATAGCAGGATGTACGGTCAAGATTATTTTTAATTAATGTGATGCTGCATATATATATATATATATATATATATATATATATATATATATATATATATATATATATATATATACTTTTTCCAATACTTTTCTTCCTTCCTTGCCCACCACACACGTAGCTCCAGTATTATTATTATTTTTTAATTTTTTAATTTTTTTAATTTTAATTTTAATTTTGCTCTTTATTCAAAGCAAAAAGTTATACTGTATAGATTTCAGAAGAATTTGTTTAGAGAAGATTATTTTAATCTATATCAAAAATTTTGCCTAAATTGATGAAAAGTGCAGACATTTAATTACTTCTTGGGTAGATTAGGAATTCTCAATTCTCAATTTTCTTTAATGTTTTGCTACACTTGGTTGGCTAGGTACTTGTTCATACACTGGTATGATCTCTCTTTCAACCCTTGAACCAAGCCTTTCTCGGTGAAAAAAACAAATTTTTATGGATTTGCGTACAAGGTTGTGTAGAAAAAAGAAATGATTATGTAAGTGAAAACATACGTTTTTGTTGCCACTAAAACATAACCTTCTAGACCGGCCTCACCCACCTACGCTTTGCAAACTGATAGTGATTGAACTTTCGAACTAATATATATTGCTTACCAGCTTCAAGGTGAAGAAGAAAAACTTTGTAAGTAAATTTCTTGACAGTTTTTTTCTCAAAGTCTTGAATTTTCTGACTCAGAATTTATTGACTATTAACTGATGCGTGGAGTGTATGGCTCATAATTTATTTATTTATTTTTATAATATGACAAAGTAGCTGTATTCCTACAATAGCTAGTCATTGGCGTATTAATCAGTGTGTCTTCTTCGAATAACATGTTAATTAACAATTTTTGTCTTTTTTTTTTTTCCTCTTGTAAGTTGGTAGAATATATTCAGAATATATTCTGATACTCATCGTAATTCCCTAATATTTTATATTTATCAGAATTACAGTATTTCCTTATATAGGTTTGATTTGATTCTGTAATATTGTTTATTAATTTCCTGATTGTATTTCCTAGTTTAATTGACCTTATTTAACTATAAATATGCTATTTTGTACACAGTTACAATTACACAGAAATATAATATTCAGTTCAGACAAATATTCTTTAGTTATTTTAACATGGTATCAGAGCTAGGTTTTGGCTTTGCCTAGAGAATTAGGGAACCGTACAGTCTTTTCACGATTTGGAAGTGTTTTTTACCTTGTTTTGGTATAACCATTATACCAACCAGTTCTAAACTCTCAGATTTACATCCTGGTGGTTTCAGATTGTCAGTACAGTGTCCCACGCGCCACCTGAACTCTCTGTGTCTGTGTCACGCGCTCCCACTTGCCGTCGCCGGCCACCACGCGCTACCTTGTCAACGGTCTCTAGAAGTAGACACCAGAGTCGTGATCGGAGGCTGCCGATCTACACGACTGTGTCCAACATACGACCTAAGTCCGCCCAACGCGCCGCTGGCAGAATTGCCGTTCTCATTCCAGCGTTCCACGCACCGCTTCCTTTCGTCGTCTGCAGACGAAATTGCAGATCCAAGATCAGAGTCTGTCGATCTGCTGCCCTGCCAACAGCACGCGCCTCCGGATCACTTAACATGCCGCCACGCGCCACTTCAGTATGCTCCAGCCAGTTGAGCTCACCAGCTCTCCCTGGTCCTTGCTGCACCAGATCACTGCCCCTGAATTGAGCTCACTGCAGCCGTCTGTGGTCCCTGCCGCACTGGATCAGTGCTCTTGAAGTAAGCTCACAACAACTACCCTACACTCGTCCGCACCAGATCCTAGCCTGAAAGAAAAAAAAAAAATTTCAATGGCCTTACCCCCTATCACACCTATTTTTAATACCAAAGATATTACCCAACCTATTCCTATCATTCTCAATGACTCTAATTACCCTGCATGCGCAGCCTCAATTTATGAGTAGGTGGCTTAAAAGACATTGTTTTTGGGAGTATGTATCTAGCGAAGAACTTAAGCCTGTTGCTGGGGTTGACGCTGCTAGAAAAGCAAAATCTACTGTTGCAGTTTCTAATTGTATCCAAACATGGCAAAGTATCCACTACAAGGTTATTTCCTAGTTCTCCAACACATGTGTCGTCTCTATTAGTATGACTTTTGGCAACCTTGACAGTGCCAAGGATGTTTGGGACATGTTAGCCCACCGTTACAACTCTACCAACCTTGCTCAGCGTTTTCAGATTGTTACTAAGCTTAATCGCATGTGCCAAGAATCAGGTCAGATTGTTATTGAATTTTATTTTCAGATAACTTCTCTTTGGAATCAATTGTCTCTTTGTGAGATAGATTGGGTCAATCCAATTGATGCATCTCGGTATATCGCTTTTCGCGATAGCATGCACCTTGTCGAGTTCCTTACAGCAATTCGGGATGAGTTTGAGACTACTCGGGCTTCGCTTCTCCATCGCTCACCATTGCCATCTTTGGAAGGTGCTATTAGTGAACTAATTTCAGAAGAGACCATATTCTCTACTATGAAGCTACACACCCCTGAAATGGTCATGGCCACTTCTTCATGTGATACACGTGCTCCTGGTTCCATCCCTGTTGGATCTTCTTTATCTGCTCAAAACATTTATTGTCACTATTGTCATAAACTTGGCCACAAGATCAATGAATGTAGAGCAAGGCTTTCTTAAGGAAATTACAGGGCTCCTAGTCATAAGGCTGCTGCAGTCACTCATACTGATGCATTAGATATGTCTCTCACCAGTGTTGTACCCCAACCCGACACTCTTTCCCCAGCAGACATTGATGCTATTGTTTATCATGTTTTATCTAAGTCCAATCTCAATACAACAATGTCCACCATCTCAGGTAATTCTTCTTGGTTTCTTGACTCTGCCTGCTATAATCATATGACATCAGACTCTTCCATCTTTTTCTCTAAATCTGTTTTAGCTGATCCTCTCAGTATTTATACTGCTAATGGCTCACACCTAAATGTCAGTCACATTGAGTTTGTTTCTACTAAACAACTGTCTGTGTTCAATACATACTTAGTTCCTCATCTTTTATTAAATCTTTTGTCTGTTGGTTAGCTTTGTGAACTTGACTTAGAATTGCATTTTTTTAAACGAGGTTGTGATGTGCAGGATCCACAGACGGGACAGTTGGGACTGCTCGTAAGATTGGACGTATGTTTGAGCTTTCATCTCTCCATCTTCCTCCAACTGTGTCTGCTGCTACTTCATCTCGGTCACCATCCACCACTCTTAGTTTATAGTACTCTCGTTTGGGACATGCGTCTGTTTCTCGTGTTCATTTTTTAGCTATTAATGGTCAGTTAGGTCTATTGGGTCTGAGTCTTTTGATTGTGTTGCTTGTAAACTGGAAAAACAAAGTGCTTTACCTTTTAATAATTGTGACTTTGTTTCTTCTGCTCCTTTTGATTTAGTGCATTTTGATGTATGGGCCCTGCGCCCACTCTCACCATGGGAGGATCTTGTTATTTTTTGATATTTGTGGATGATTATTCTCAATACACATGGCTTTATCTTTTACAAAATCGTTTTAAGCTTCCCAAAATTTATTTTGAATTTCAAAAGATGGTTCAAACCCAGTTTTCTTGAAACATAAAATTTTTTCGTACTGATAATGCCATAGAGTATCTTGAATCTTATACTAAAAAAAAAAAGAGTATCTTGAATCTTCCTTTCTTACCACACTCAAACAAAATGGCACTCTTTCCCATCGTTCTTGTCCAGGTACTTCTCAGCAAAATAGTTGTACTGAACACAAACACAGACACATCTTAGATACAGTTAGGGCATTGCTGCTTTTTCGCTTCTATTCCTAAACATTTTTGGGGAGAGGCTGTTCTTACTGCTATTTACACTATCAATAGGGTTCCATCTCCCACTACTCTCAATAAGTCCCCTTATGAACTCCTATGTGGTTCTCCTCCTAATTATCAATCCCTTAGAGTCTTTGGTTGTGTTTGTTTCGTCCTTCTTCAACCCCATGAACGTACTAAATTAGAACCTTGTTCTTGTATATGTTGTTTTCTTGGTTATGACATAGAACATAAATGATATAGTTGTTATGATCTTATTGCTAAACGTCTCCGCATTTCCCGTCATGTCATGTTTTGGAAACACAGGTTCTTTAGTGATATGGAGGCTTTTCCTCCTAGTCCTCCTTGTTCATCCCCTATCTTCACTGATGTCTCTTTTGATTTGCTCCCTGAACCTACTGATCTTGATGCAGGGATGATAAGCTCTCCAGATGACTCTCTGACGGTTGGCTCCAATGCCCCTGACTCGCCTATTGATCCATCTACTACCCCTCATAAGCCTGAACTTTCTGGCCCTCGTTGTTCTACTCCGGTAAAAGCTCTTCCTTCTCATCTTGATTATTATCATTGTTACTATGCCATTATTACTTTACACGAACCTCACTCCTTTCGTGAGGCTAGTACTGATCCACTTTGGCAGCAAACTATGTCTGAAGAACTTACTGCTCTTAACAAAACTCATACTTGAGACTTAGTTGATTTACCTCCGAGGAAAACAGCTGTTGGGTGTAAATGAGTATATAAGATTAAGATAAAATCTGATGGATCTAAATATATTCAGAATATATTCTGATACTCACTGTAATTTCCTAATATTTTGTATTTATCAGAATTACCATATTTCTTTGTATAGGTTTGATTTGATTTTATAATATTGTCCATTAATTATCTGATTGTATTTCCTAGTTTAACTTGCCTTATTCAACTATAAATAGGCCATTCTGTAAACAGTTACAATTACATAGAAATATAGTATTCACTTCAGACAAATATTCTTTAGTTATTTTAACATGCTGATCAGTGTGTCTTCTTCGAATTAGAATGGTTTTGTCATTAAGAAACACATTTTTGTCTGTTTAATTAAGGAAACATTTTATTATTTTCCCATCCAAATCCATGTGAAATGAGTATGAAATGCTTGTCTAGAGTAATATTGAATTCAGGTGTATTACATTTATCCACTATTATGGGTCTGCGTTTTGATTGCATGGATGAACTACTCATTGCAGTGGTGTGGTTGACGCGCGATGAATATCGATTAACCTTTCAATCTATTGAATCAACTCTCTTCTCCTATGACATTGTTTCCATCCCATGGATACTAGAAACGTGTGGTAGATTCATCAACCTGGAATTCAATTGAATTGAGTAGTTGATATATATTGAAGCCAAGAGTTTTGTGTTGTATGAAGGGGGATTGTTCTAAGAGTAATGTTACACATAATCTCACTTGGCCCAATTCAATTGGCCAAATTCAAAATTTTTAGACAATTATAAATATTTTCGTTTAAAAAAATAAAATTTAATAATAATAATAATAATTTTTGTTTTAAAAAAAAAACATTACCACCCAACTAGCCAAATTCAAAATAAAAAAAAAAATTATAAAGATTTTCGTTTAAAAAATTATTTTTTAAAAAATAAAATGAATTTTTTTCCGAGTTTATAAGGGTATTTTTGTCTTATTAAAAAATTTATAGGGTCGTTTTTGTCTTTTTTCTGGTTTTGGGGAAACATTGACAATTGTTTGGTAGTTTGGGGGGACATTGTTAATTGAGTGGTAATTTGAGAAAGGTATGTGAACTTTTCTCAATTATTTTTTTTTCTTCATAATTTGGCCAATGAGTGTTAAATAAAACTAGAAAAATAAAAAACATTATAAGGTGTTTTAGTGTTCAACTTTTAGATGATGGTTAATAAGTTTCTATGTGTTTGATGTAGTTAAGCGATTGACAAGAGTTGGATAATAGAGAATAAATGGTTGGAGTATATTAGAGGGGTTAATGAGTTTTTGGAGTTTGGATTTAACAACGGGGCTGTCAATGGGATGATTCGTTGCCTATGTACGAGGTGTGCCAATGGCACCTCGTGGGTACGGGGTATGGTACACACACATTTGATAAATTATTGAATTTGCCAGGGTTACACCTATTGGTATGCTCATGGGGAACAACTTGGAGCTACTTCTAGTAAGAGCATTAGCAGCAGCTTCCCTTAAACTTTTCTTTAATGTAGGGAACAAAACCATTTTTTAGTTCCCTAGTTAAATACACTCCACAGCAGCTTCCCTTCCTCTTTCCCTACATGAATTAAATACTATTTAAATTAAATGCCAAAAGAAAGAGAGAAGAAAGAGAAATCATTTAAATATTGTTTTAAACAAATGGTAGAGAAGAGAGAGAGGAGAGAGAAAGTTTTTATATTAAAATAATGCTAAGGGAACCATTTTTTGTTCCCTAGATGAAGGGAACCAAAAGTGGTTCCCTTGGTGTTTCTATAGTTTAGGGAACACTTAGGGAAGCTGCTGCAAGAACTTTTTTGTATTTTTTTAACAATTTTCCCTACACTAGGGAAGGGAATGGGGTTTAAGGGAAGCTGCTGCTAATGCTCTAAAGCTACTAACATCCACGTTCATAGGGAGCCAATACATGACGATTCCAACGGAATGCGTAACATGTTGCATGAGGTTTTCCTCATGCATGATTTCAGATTAGATCCTGGTCGAAGTCAATGTCCTATATCCGAAATGGGTGGGAAAGCAGAAGGTGTATACGAAAATCGACAAGATGACAAGGTACTACGGAGGGGGTTGAAAAGTTTTATGATTTGCTGAATGATGCTGACAAGCCAATATATGAACGGTGCATGGAATATATTAAGTTTAATGCTATTGTAGACTTGTATAGCTTAAAGTATATGGCTGGATGGAGTAAAACTTCATTTACATCATTGCTTGAAAAGTTGAATAAAATGCTTCCACCGGATGCGTCATTGCCAAAGAACACATATGGGGCTAAACAGTACATGAGGGAGTTAGGGCTTGGATATGAGAAGATTTCGGTCTGTCGTAATGGTTGCATGTTGTTCTGGAAGGACAACGAGAATGTGGAAAACTGTAAAGTGTGTGGAAAGTCAAAGTGGAAGAAGAATAAGGATGGGGTTGAGTCATCTCACAAATCGAAGAAAAAACCAATTAAGGTTTTGCGGTGGTTCCCTTTGAAACTAAGATTGCAAAGGCTGTTTATGTCATCAAAAACCGCTTCACATATGATGTACTGAATCTGAATTGAGGCTTTCGGTAATTTTTCTTTTAATATGAACATGTAAATTAATGTTCCATCCAAATCTCAAGAAGACGATGAACTACGTCATGTAATGCTTTATTTAACATAACATCATCAAATACCTTCTCCCCTATCCCACTCCTTTATATCACTTAGAAAAAAAAAAAACAAATACCTTTGCACCACTGTTTGTAGTAGTGGACTAGGACCGACTGTTGTTTTATCCTAAATATTAGTAATCTCGATTTTTCTTTACCAAATTGCATGTGATAATAGACACTAACGGTATAAAGCCACTATAATAAGTTTTGTGAATCAACCATTGAAATACTAAGTTTCAGAATGAGTAAACTAACATTTAAATAGATTGTAGGGGCCACAGATCACACTGGCCTTAACATGGCTTTACCATTGGTGTGGGTCACATTCATTGTGAATAAGGGGTCAGAAGTAGGGTAGGGGATGAGAAGGGGGTCCATGAGTCAGCAGAGGGGCGCATGGATGGTGGAGTACTTGTAAAACATCAACGGATTAAAAACTGGCCATGCACTATAGTGTATTACCAACACAGTCATTTGGCTTTGAAAACAATGACATGCTGAAGCGTATCAATGATTGTTTTTTTGGAAAAAATGTAAAATCAGTTCCTATGATTGGCCTAAATTACAAATCACTCATTGTAGGATAAAAAATAATTCAGAGGTCCTCGAGGTAGGCTAAAATAACAATTTAGTTCCTACAATCAAATTCCATCAAAACACTTAACATATTCTGTTAGTATGCCATGTCAGCACCAATGAAATGATGACTTGTGTCCCTCTTATTAAAAAATATAAATTCTGTTAGTATGCCAAAACAATTTTTTTTTTTTTTTTTGGAAAAAAGAAAAGAAAAAAAGAACCGATAGACATCCCTTGGGGGAGGGGGTGGCGGCGAGCCACTCCTAGCCACCTCTAGGGTGGCTTGCGGGTCACCCCAGAGGTGGGTGAGTGACCTTCAAGCCACCTCCAGAGGTGAATGGGAGTGGCACGCGACCACCCCCAATGGGCCGGGGGTGGCAATGAGCTCCCCCAAGTTAGAATGTATTATATTATTATGTTTTCATTCTAGGGTTTATTTGTTCACCAGTCATAGCCTCTCTATAAATAGAAGCCACTGTAATACTTCAATACACATAATCAATATACAAGATGTAGTCCATACATCTCTATTCGCTTCCACTCTCTCTCTCTATTTCTCTTTATTATTCTTCAATATATTTAACATGGTATTAGAGACATTTCTTGTGGCCTTCAATAAACGTTTTTCAGCGTTCCCTTCGAAGATTTCACTTTTTTGATCGTCCATATGCCGCTAGTCTCCTCCACTTGTGCTGCTAGTCTCTTCCAAGCCTTCCTTAGACAGTATTATAGAAATATAATACTAGAATCAGGTTTACAGGTACAGAGCCACCGATGGCATCCGCACGCACTTCCACGTGCCTCTCAAAGATTCTTCCATTCGGCCACTCGCCTCCACCATTGGCCAATTACTTCGGGGGACAACACCAAACGACAGATTAGATGTCGTAGAGTCCAGATCCCCCAAGATCATAGCAGTCCAAGCTTCGACGCACGTTCAGAAGGTTCTGGCGGCGTAGCCACACGCTTCCATGTGCCGCCCTATGTTCTAGTGGCGCAACCACCTGCCTCCACCATTGTACAATCGCATTGATCGTAGCACCACTCGACATATTCTGTAATACCCAAAAATATTTAAAAAAGATTTTTCATAATATTTGACAAAATATTTGATTAAAAACATTCATTCATTTTTATAAAGCATTTAAATAATATTTTTATTTAGAAAATGCAACCATCAAGCGTTTGATGAGCATATCAAACGTTCAATGTTGGATAGTTCAGTTATGTTCTCTGCAAACCTATGTATGCTTAGAAGGTGTCAGTACGAACATCAAACGTTTGATGTTTTTATAGAACGTTCGATGTGCTTTTATCAAACGTTCGGTATCTTCATCAAACGTTTGATGAGAAACCCTAGATTCTCTGATATACATAGATCAAACGTTTGATCATGTTTCAAAATGGATTTTACGTACGGAATCAGCTTTTCACCCACTCTCCTATAAAATACACCCCTACCCCTTGAGAAATCCATTCTTGCTCGACCCAAAACTTTCAGAAACCACTTATCAAAGGCTTGAGGAAGATTTTTGAGGAGAGGTTCTCATTTGAAGGAGACTATTTTCTTCAACGGTAACCTTAGAATCCAGATTCTTATTTATATTGCATTTCGTTGTTTTACACAAACTATGACTATGTTATGTTTTTAAAATTATGTCATGATGATTTAAAGGCTTTTATGTTAACTCTCCAAAAGATTTTGATAAAAATGATGATTTTGTGTTTTACCTCTTAAAATGTGTGTTTTCTATGTTCTTTGATGTTGTTCTAAGTCTAGATATAGTTGTGGTTAGGTTTGATAAAAGTTTTTTGACTTTCATGCATTCTGGACCTACATCGAACGTTCCACTATTCTTGATCGAATGTTTTATCTTCAATAATCAAACGTTCGATAATCGTGTCAAACGTGCGATGGTGACCATAAATGCTAAATTAGGGTTTTTAATACAAGAACACACATACCCTATGATTAGCATGGAATTTTGTTCTTAGCATGTTGTTGGGTTATTTTACAGTTAACGAGAGATTGCAAGATGTTTGAGGCATCGGATGAGCAATCAAAGTAAGTATTTTTACTGAGTAATGAAATTGCAAATTTAGAAATGCGATATGTTTGATGACTGAGGATGTTTCTTTATATGATTAAGTTTATCATTTTTATGACATGATGTTATTTGCTTATATATTTTTTTATTTTTGAATAAGTGAACAATATATGTATAGTAAGGTTATGGTACACCGGTTCGTGCAGTAGAACAACCATGGTCTACTATTAATACAAGTTCATTCTTTGGTCAAAGAGTTTTCTTTTATGAAGAGGGTTTTGGATCTAATAGTTAAGTTTTGTGACAACGCACTATTCTTTGAATGGGTCACCAGTTACGGCTTTGCTAGTTAGTGCGTGTAACGCCCAAGAATTTAAATTAAGGATTATAAATTACCTTAAAAGGACAAGGGTAAAAAGGTAATTTTTTACTCTGGGCGTCCGGATGGTAGCATTCTCGTCCGGACTACTGTTGCCCAGTACGTGTCATCTGCAGCTCCGTCTGCTACGGTCCGAATGTGCTAAGCTATTGTTCAGTCAATAGCGACCATCCGCAAGTCATCTGGACGAGCTCATCTAGTGAGCCTCATCCACAGTTTGTCTGCAACATGGTCTGGACGGGCTTGAAATTACTGTTCAATCAGTAAGCCTTGTTCGTAGCATGGTCCGGACAAACCATGTGCACTTTCGTTTGGACGGACCACTTTGTTGTCTGGACAGTGGCATTGTTTCAGTACCTATATAAAGGGCTGATGCAATTTTGAGCCCACTTTTTTTGATTTTTCTGTTCTCTCTCACCATTTTCTCTCTTCTAGGGTTCATACCCAAATCTTGGGTATTGATTTTTAAGAGCTTCCAATCACATTTCTAACACCGGAATCAAGATTCTCGACGTTGGAAACTTATTTCCACGGATCGATTCAAGGTAAAAATTCTTGAAACCTTAGTTTCTCAATGTTTAACCTACATTCTTGAATGTTTGACTTAATATTGAGTAATTTCTTAGGATTCTTGTTGGGTTAAGCTTATCGTTCAGCGGATTGAAGTTTCGTGGTGCACAAACTTTGGATTCTTCAATATTTGAGGTAAGAAGCCTAAACCCTAGATTTTTCTTAGTTATATATTGTTAGGTTTTGTGATGTTTAACCCTAATATTTCCTTTCGGGTTAATATTGGGGGTTATTTAAATGCTATTTGGAACCTTATAATTCTATAGGTTGCTTATTATTACTTTGATACTTGTACTTTCAAGTATCATTGGTGTTGGGTATAGAGTATGAGTGTATAGTTGTTAATATTTTAGCAATGTGTTTATGCAGCGGGCATTACTTGAACATTTAACCTAGAGGAGTGAATTGTCAAGCGGAAATAGTAAGTATTTATACTTACTGAGAATGATATACCATTTAAAAGTATTATGTTTTAATGTTTAGTAGATGTTTTTATTTACTAAACAAAAGAAATAATTTTCAAATGAGTTTGATGAAATGATATGATTATTGAAGAACGAACCGATGCTATTTTATGATAACTTATGATTTATGCTTTCAATTATTTTCATGTGATTGATAAATTTTTGATGAGTGATTTATGATGAATTATAGATGGTTTATTGATGATTTATGATTATGACGGATATATTGATATGTTAAATTTTATGTTGCTTTATTGATATTGTTATTGAGAAAAGAACTATGGCAAATATGGTTGCATGATATTTATGAGCATATATTTGAAAAGAGTATAAAAAATGATTTATGGACCATGTCGCGGGGTCAATTTTCGCGTGCCCAATGAAACCTAGCCATAGGGGATTGTGACCGTGTGCTTAGTGAAACCTAGCTACGAGGGATTGTGACTGTGTGCTCAGTGAAACCTAGTCACGAGGGTTCGTGACTGTGTGCCTAGTGCATACATAACATGATGTCTTTATATGATGATTTATATGATGTCTTATGATATGATTTACATGGTCTTTATTATAGATGTATTAGTATGTATACGAGTTCGCATTGAACGAAACATATGTATATTCTTACGGCTTGATAAGTGTTGAATGTTACACATTCAAACTCTTTAACTCGTATGTGTTAACCTTTAATTTGTATTATAATATAATATTTTGTTGTGTTTTAGTGTTTTGTTTTATTTTTAGGTCCTAATAGAAAACACAAGCAAATCATTAACATTAGGCTTAAAGATAAATCAAAGAAGTTGAAGTGCTGAAGAAGTGGTGGGGGATGGAGTGCCCAATTCTAGGGATCGAGCGCCGTCGAAGCTTCCAGACTTGAAATATCTTTGACAGCAAATGACGGCTCAATGATATTATTTTTGTCAAATATTGCGGCTTGACAGGCTGTTGTGGGCGCCGAAATTTATCCTTAGAGCTGTTTTACACCACTTGGGATCAAGATTTTTTTATCTTTGACTTATCTTGTAAATATCTAAGCTTCTCTCTCTATATATATGTAAAACTCTCAAGAGAGGCAGAAAGTTCGGTTCTTAGTTTTCTTTTACAGTTTTTAGCTTAGTTTCATTTATTTTCTTCCTTAGACAATGGGTAGAACTCGACCCATAGCACCAAATCTCCTTAGGAAATGGTTTTATCCAATCCCATGGAGATTCCCAAATCTTTCATGAGGAACTAAATCCTTTGTAGGGTTTGATGTAATTCTGCCCAAAGTGCTATGGGTTGATTGTATTTAGCTAGGATTTTATGCATTTGGTATAATGATTGTATAAGCCTAAGGATTGATTTTCATGATATACTATTTAAGATGAAAACCTTTTTCTTGTCTATGAGAAACTCTTTTTAGTCTTGAATGAATTCTATGTTTTCATTGTCTTTGATTGAGGAAACATATGCTTTGCAATAATACTTTTGACATGATTTTATGCGAGTTTGATATGATATGCTAGGGATCACAATTCAATCCACACTTGGGTTAACTTAGAGTAGGTGAAAAGTTTAGTGTAAACCTATGATATTTTATGTTTTTTCCATTGAATTGTGTAGGCTATTAGGAGATTTTATATTGTATATTAGAGAACACGAGTTATATCACATGTAGGGTATTAGGTGAGTGACTAGTGCAAAACTATGATGTTCTATTATTCTCTCTTAGTAGTATTTTCATGTTGAGTATGTTGTACAGATTGATAACTTTTACACACTCATATTATGCTTATGTTAAAGATCCATGCTAGATACGATTTGCTTACGAATTGAGTGAAATCAAATCTCTATACTCTTCCTATTACATTTATCCTAATTTTCTTACTTTAGTTCAAGTCTATTTAGTTTTAGTGTTTAGATCATAATCCAAAAACATTTCTTTCTTATGAGTTAAAGCAGATGCAATTTTAGGAATTTCATTGCTAAGCAACCACTACAGTCCTTGCGGATCGATATTCTCTTTTTAGAACTATCTTGCAAATATGTGATCTATAGCGAGTGGTTATATAAATTTAAAATTGAATAGCCTCGTGTGCGTATCACGGCTAGCTACATATGATACAATTTATCGGACTTTATTATAGATGTATTAGTATGCATATGAGTTCGCATAGAACAAAACATATGTATATTCTTACGGCTACTTGCATATGAAATTTATATTTTATTGTATTGATTACTCTTATAGTATATGCTTTCGCTCAGTTTATATTAAATGTGATACGTGACTCTGATGCAATAGATGCAATTTCATGATATGTTGTGAGATATATGTATGACAGATGTATTTCTATCACCCTATGATGATTGGTTCGGTTTATGATTACTGTATGTTTTTTTTAAAAAAAGGTGTAGCTACAGTGTAATTATGATCGAGTCGTCACAATGTGGGCCACCTAAGGTCGGATTCGGTCGGACTACTAGTATAAGATAGTATGTTTGTGCAATGTCTGGGGTATCGAAGTTGTACCAGAAGTTCTTTTGGACTCGCTAACCCTGTTGAGAGGGGGTAATATCTCTGGTAGACCATATATTTAACATATGACTCTTTATATTGTATTCATGAAGCATATTTCTTGCATATGAGATGTAGGTGTTTAATCGCTGAGATTATGTTCATTCTTTTAAAATTAAAATGCCATTTTTGTCAGAGGGCATAATATCAAAAATTGGACTTGTCATTTGTGAAAATATCATGTAATTCATAACTACGTTTTTGTATTAATTTTATATTTCACATCTTTCAAAATAACTTGCTTACTAAGTTAGCCGACTTACTCAGTTACTTCCTTCCTCATAAAATACTTTGGTATTTTACAAACCCTCAAGGATTTGATCAGTTAGGACTCTCACCAAGATTTTAGTATCGAGACAGCAGTTGATGTACTCAGGTTTGATTTTCTAGATATAAAACTCTATGCCCATATTTATTGCTGTTAAAATTGTTTATTATTTATGTACTCAGATCAACTATTTCGTTGTTTACTCTGATAAATGTTTAATTGGAAATCCAAACAGTTACTAGTTAATTGTTTTGGTCGCCCTATAGACATTATACTCTGGGTTAACCTCTTTTCAATGGTTAATCTTGCGTATAAGTTGATTCTCAAATTAGTGTTTTACATATTCTCTCTTTACAAGTAGAATAGAGGTATCCCTGAGTCTTAACCAGATAATTAAGGCTGAGAGGCGAACTATGAATTTAATTACAAGTTAGTTAAATTCTTAGGACGTTACATATCCGAAGTCGTTGAGTCTAACGCCACCCAAAACATCCTCACCGGAGCTCTCATGTGCCTCCACAAACTCCTCCAATGTTCTGCCAATGATCCACACGCTGGTAGAAATCGTAGCGCACTTCCATTCACCGATATGATGCTCTGCGCGGGTTGTCCACGTGCCATCAACGGAGCCGGGTGATCCGTCTTATCAACTCAACCCAGTGGGTTTCAATCCGGTTCGATCCACTAGGCTTCTCAACCCAGTCCGGCCCACAATTCAACCTGGTTCCAAATAGATTTCAATAAAGTCACAGGGTTTCAAGGTCCAACCTGACTCAGCCGAGCAGGCCATGCAGGTCAGCCCATACATGGGTCCCAAACCCGGACCATCAACGACCCAAAATTGTCAACCCGGTTCAACTGAAAAGGCCAACCAGGTCGGGTCTTCACCCGGTTTAGCCGAGCATGCCAACTGGGTTAGGTCTTCACTTGATTTAGCCGAGCAGGCCAACCGGGTCAGGTTTCTGCCTGGTTTAGCCGACCAAGATAGCCGGGCCAACCCACACCTAGGTTCTACTAGGTTTACCGGCCCAGCTGCCCAAGTTGGTCGTCAACCTAGTCCAATGACCAGTTCAGCCCGGTTTGAACCAGTTCAATATCCTCATAGCCAGCTGTTACCGTTAGCCACCAGCAGTTGCCTCCGACCACCACCTCTAGTGACCTCTCGGCAAAAAAAAATTCACTTTCTTTTTCCCAAACTCAATCTTAGACCTTGTGTTTGAGGGGGATGTTAGAATATATTATATTATTATGTTTCTATTTTAGAGTTTATTCACTTTCTTTAGTTTACTTGGTTTACTTGTTCACCACTCATAGCTTCTTTGTAAATAGAGAGGTTTTTGTAATACTTCAATACATATAGTTAATATACAAGATGTAGTTCATACATTTCTCTCCGCTTCCATTCTCTCTCTTTTTCTTACTATTTTTTAATATATTTAACATGGTGGCTACCTCTCTTTTTTCTTTTCTTTTTTTTCCTTTTTTAAAAAAATAATTTTTTTTAGTTTTATATATTTATATATGTATATTTTTAATAAGAGGGACATATGTCATCATTTTATTTGTGCAGACGTGGCACACTAACGGAATTCGTCAAGTGTTTTGATGAAATTTGATTGCAGGAATTAAATTGTTATTTAGTCTACTCCAAAGATCTCTGAATTATTTTTTATACCACATTCAGTGATTTGTAATTTAAATTAACTAGAATGACTGATTTTATATATATATATATATATATTTTTTTCCCTATCCATATGGACTTGCTCAACGGATTGTAATTAAAATTCTTCCATTTGTTTGTCTTTCAAATCATTTTACTTCATTTGAAAGATCACTAGTTGGAATGTTTAAGAAAAGCTGGCTGCTGGCAAGTTCAGTTGAGTAGCTAATTTCTTGCATAAAACTTGGTTAATTTGTTTGTCTTTTTTTTTTCACTGAATTTATTGTTAGAAAAGTAGTCAGCACTTGTTGGGCCACTAAGTTTGTCAAAAGTATAATAACACTTTGAAAGTGTAATCCCACTTTCTGAATTCCAATATCCTTCCCCGCCACTTACAATTGCAAGTGATTTCTGGTTCACTAAAATCAGTGGTGTTAATAGAAACTCTCCATGTGCCAAACTAGATAGGATATTCAAAGCAACATGGTACTTAGAAAAGCTTTTTGACTCAAAATTACAAAAAAGAAGCTTTTTGGGCAAGGGAAACATGATTACGAATGATTGCGATCACAAATTCATTTCACGAAATTTTCCCGAGAAACCAAACCAAGAGAGAGAGAGAGAGAGAGAGAGAGAGGGGAAGAAGGACCTTGTGAAGCAATGAAAATGAGAGAAATTGATGTTTTTTTGAAAGCGAAACTGAGGAAGATGTTGACCTTTAACCGACCCTGAATGTAGAAGGTTAAAACCGCCGCCATCTGTTTCTGCAAGAGCCGTGACGCATGATGATTGCTCGGTAAACACATAAAAGACCCGTGCGTCTTATACAAATTGCATTTTTTATTTTATCTGCTAGTCTTAGATTGGTAGGCTGATTTGACTCATGTACTTAAAAAAAAAAAAAATTATAGGAGATTTTGGAGTTTTTTCAACGGCGGATTGGGGTGAATCACCTCAAGCCTCGGGGTTTTTTGGGTTCTTTTCAAATTTTTAAATAAGTCAGAGAATTTTGAATTTTTTTTATTAAAATTTAGATATTTTTATGAAATAGACCCTCCAAATTCTTATAAATTTTATATATATATATATTTTTTTAACAATAGATTTTATTTATACGGTCTGTTGTTTTTAAAAGTTTTTTTATGAGTTTTTTTTAGATGAGCTTAATCCAATTTTTGAGCTAAGTACACTTGAAAATTGTAATAAGAAGATACAAATTGAATTGTAAATATTGGGTAATACAAGTATCTATAAACTAAACTCTAATATAAAAAGAAAAGCTTGTGGTTATAACTTGGGAAATACAAGTAAATTGAAAAAAAATATGGATTTCAAATTGTAATTTTTAGAAAAAAGTCAACATATCCCCTCAAACTACCACTCAATTGACAATATACCCCTCAAACTTTCAATTGTGACAATATCCCTCTCAAATTACCAAACAAATGACAATGTCCTTCCCAATGACAACAAAAAGACAAAAATGACCTACAGATTTTTCAATAAAACTAAATACATTTTTTAATTTTATTTTTGAAAAAAAAAAAATTTAAACGAAATCTTTATAATTTTTTTGAAATTTTGAATTTGGCCAATTAGGTTGGAGTTTTTTTTTAAAAAAATTATATATAAAAAATTGTTATTTTTTTAGTTTTAGTTTTTTCTAACCCTTATGAATTCGAAATAATAATAATAATAATAATAATAATAATTTTTTTTAAAAAAAAATAATTATAATTTTTTTAACGAAAATGTTTTATATTTTTTTTTTTATTCTTGAATTTGTCCAATTGGTTTGAAGTGTTTTTTTTTTTTAAAAAAATTAATTTGTTTTTGTTTTTGTTTTTATTTTTTATTTTTAGCTTTAGTCTTTTCTAGCCCTTATGAATTGTAGTGGTTTTTTTTTTTCAAAAATAATAATAATAATTTTTTTAAAATAAATTTTAGTTTTAGTTTTTTTTTAAGAATTATTTTATTTTATTTAGGCTATTTTCGTCCTTAGGGGGGACATTGTCATTTGTTTGGTAGTTTGGGAGGACGTTGTTACAATTGAAAGTTTGGGGGGGACATTGTCAATTGGGTGGTAGTTTGAGGGGGGTATGTGGATTTTTCTCAATTTTTTTAAAAACGCAATTCTCAAACAATTCACTTTTTACGATTTAAAATATTATTTATTGTCTACGAAATCACAATCTCAAATACACCCTTAATCAACCATTGACTAAAGATATTTTCCTTACCTAAGCCCCGATCAAAATCAGGACCGAGCCAATATATATAAGGTTAGTGGGGGTGAAAGACATAGGTATGGCCAAATCTCTACCCATATCTTTCATTCTATTATCATCTTACATCCATACTTTTGTTGACTTAAGTAACGTAATCACTGTATTAACAATGTCAATATATCCGAATTGTAATCGAATAATAAAATTTTTGCTGGGACGTACCAAAAACAAAAAAAGTATATATATATATAAATATAGGAAATTCAAGGTCTATGTTCGTTCATACACGATACATTGCGTGATTGCGTAGGAAACATTAACAAAATGGTCTTGTTGATCCATAGCCTATAAATTAAAGCAATAAAACCGTCACTAGAAAGCGATTAAAAGAAGAAGATGCTTATTTGGTCAACCAACAGTGTCAGCTTCAACTAAACTTGAACAAACCAAACAATGATTAATTAATTTTCAACTTTCATCTTAAAAGAAAAAAAAAAAAAGAAGAAGAAGAGAGAACTTGATACAAATCCGATTCCAATTCTCATTCAATATTTACTTGGAAAAGATGATCAAAGCTACAATTAATTATTACCAAAATAATAAAAACAGAGTCAGTATGGTTAACCCACCATGACACAATCAAAGTCAGAAATCGCCAATGAAAAGGCTCGTTCGCACGGCAGAATCTTCTTAGCTTTCCCCGTCTTTTCATGTGCTTCGATCATTTCTAAGCCGCCCATGGCCTCGATATTTCCTATTTAATTCAAACATATTAACTATCTAAATCTTTTTCCTTTCAAGCAAAATCCCAAAACCTCTGATCCCAATAACTCCGACATGTTCTCCCCCTTTTTCTTCTTCCTCTTCCTTCTCTCTCTTTCCCGCCCTTCCTTTCCCGCCAGAACCCCACCAGACCCATCAACTGTCATAACCGTCGATGTCCACCATAAAGCCACGTGGAACGACTTCACCAGGTTCCTAGACGTCGGGAAAGGCAGCCAGGTCAGCGGCATGCGGCAGCTCAAGAGGTACTTCAACCGTTTCGGTTACCTCTCGATACCCGATTCGAACTTCACCGATATCTTCGATACCCAATTCGAATCGGCCGTTGTTCTTTACCAAACCAAGCTCGGATTGCCCGTCACCAGAAAACTCGACTCTGATACCATATCGGCCATCATGTCGCCCAGGTGCGGCATGAGTGACACCTCGCATACGTCACATACCACGCGTCACTTCGCCTATTTTTACGGTAGTCCACGGTGGCTCCGCTCGCCGCCAATGACGCTGGCGTATGCCTTCTCGGAGAATAACATGATTGATTACTTGAGCATGTCGGAGATTCGGGCAGTCTTCCAGCGAGCTTTTTCACGGTGGGAGTCAGTGATTCCGGTGAATTTTACCGAGACGGCGGATTCCCAGTCGGCGGATATTCGAATCGGGTTTTATCGGGGCGATCACGGTGACGGAGAGCCGTTCGATGGGGTGCTGGGAGTGTTGGCGCATGCTTTCTCTCCAGAGAACGGGAGGCTCCATCTTGATGCAGCAGAGACGTGGGCCGTTGATTTCAAATCAGAGAAGTCAAAGGTGGCCGTTGACTTGGAATCCGTGGCTACCCATGAGATCGGGCATGTACTTGGGCTGGCTCATACTTCGGTGAGGGAGGCTGTTATGTATCCAAGCTTGAGTCCTCGGACTAAGAAGGTGGACCTCAAGATTGATGACGTGGAGGGTGTTCAGGCCCTTTATGGGTCAAACCCTAATTTCAAATTTAGCTCTTTGTTGGAGTCGGAAAATTCTTTGAACCAAGCCATTGGCCAACACACAAGATTGTCTGAGTGGACCATTTTTTTGGCACTCTTGTTTTTATATTTGTCTTTGAGTACATGAAAGGTTTTTTTTTTTTTTTTTTTTTTTTTTTTTTTTTTACATTTGTAGATTATAGGTGTAAAAACAATCATATTCTATAGAAACTCAACAATAAATGAATAAAATGAAGATTCTTTCTTTTATATCATATATCATATGGTTTTTATGGTTTAGGATTTAGTTTCATGGAATACATTTGGTGAAAATGATGACATTGGAACTTTTTTTGTTCTTCTTTCTTATTTAATATGAGATAAAGGGTTATATGAAAGCAAAAACTAAGAGGAGGTGGGGTCCCCAGCAACATGTCCAAACAAAAATGTAATGCTCAAAATGAAGCAAAAAATGGTGCAGTCCTCTGTATTTTTGATTAAAAGCCGACCACACAAGACAGTTTCTGAAACAGGCTTGATTGCATATAGTTTGTTATGGAGCTGGCCGGGTGAACAAAACCTTGAAAAGGGGACAACGAAGGTGAAGGTTAATGGCCAAAAGTGGGCATGAGAAGGCAGTAATAAACCCAATAGAAGAGGCTGGATGGTCTGGAACTCCTGCCCAAATAAGTAATTCATTGCCAATTTCAAAGAATATGCCTAAACTCATGCATGTAGTGATGGAACCAAATTGGGAAAGTATCACTTACTGTTCAAGGTAAATATATGGTATATGTTTTTATGGATCATAACCCTTTTAAAATTCTTCTAAACCTTTTTTTTTTTAATGGATAATCCTTTTTTTAAAAAAAAGAAAAAAATAAGAAAGAAAAAAAGAAAGAACTTCCGGAAGTTTCATGGTTGAAGCAGAGTAGAAAATAACAGGGTCATCATCTTCCAAATAAAATGAGGCAATTGACTCAAAAAGAAATTAAGGTAGCGTGGCTACGTACGTGTCTCTGACCAACCCACCCACCATGGCTAGAAACCCATCAGGAAGGATCATAAGCTATCAAATTTGTCAAAAATGAGCATGAGAAAACAACAGTAGAAAGAAAAATGAACCTCTAAAAGAAGTGTGATATATATATTAATATTTTTTTTGGGTCCAAAAAAGTGTAAAATTAAGGTCTAGTCAACTTCATAGTTTTGACCGGTGCCTAATTGTTTTGGACCAGAAATAGTATATCTCCTGGCTAGAAATATATGTCTAGGGATTTTCTTCCTAAAACATTCATAATTTTGTCATTTATGAGGAGAAGACCTTTTTTTCTTTTTTTCTTTTTTTTTCAAAATAATAATAGAATACTTGTTTTTAGTTTGTTAGTATTGAGTCCCTCGTTATAAGCAATCCACGCATTACTTTAATAGTCGTCGGTAAGGATGACAATTTTTGATACGATCCGTGAACCCGACACGAAGATAGCGGGTTTGGATTTATAGTAATTGGGTTGGGGTCATAAACGGTCGTTTATAACCAGTTTAATTATCAGGTCAGATGGGTCAACCTGCCAGGTGACCCGTTTGACCTGTTTATTTTTTTTATTTTTTATTTTTTATGTTAAAAAGGTAAAAACCTAAACTAAACCTAAACCTAATTTATCTCTCATCTCATCTTTGCCATCTCTAATCTCTCTCTCTCTCTCGATGTCCCTCTCTACTTCTCTCTATTTCCCTCTCTACTTCTCTGATTTCTCTCTCACAGCCGCAATGGGTCGCTCACTGTGCTCAGTTCTCTCTCTCTCACGGTCTCTCTAAGATACAAAGGCTTAATCATAGTGGCTTCGGTGGCGTTGGCAACCTTGTTGGCAACCTGGACAAAGCGGTTGAGGTCAGAATTCTGAACGACGTAGTGATGAGGCCGTTGGAGCTTGGAGTTGGAGGCCATTGCGTGTTGGCGAGACAGCAAGAGAGATAGTGGTGGGGAGAGAAGGTTTGGGAGTTCGTTGAACGTGAGGGACGAGGTGGGAGTTGTGGTGTGAGCAGTGAATCAAAGGGTTGGGAGAGAAGAAGAGGAACAAAGGGTTTTGAGAGAGAAGGTGGGTCACTGGGTCTGTGATTTCACTGATTTGGTTGAGATTTGCATAATTCGGATCAGATAAACCCGAACCAAACAACACGACCCGAAAACTAAACGGGTTGACGAGTCGGGTTGTATTAACCCGCTAAATTTGCGGGTTGTATTCGGGTGACCCGTTTATTAAATAGGTCATGTTCGGGTTGGCAGGTCAAACTGGTCGATCCAAACTCGACACGCCAACCCGTCTTGCCACCCCTAGTCGTCAAGCGTAATATTGTCTAGTTAGTTAATGTCCATGGGAGTAATGCCGATGTTAGACTTTACTCCAAACGGCTTCTATCAATCGTGTGGTGTGGAGTAATACCAACTATTTTCTAGTCTCCCAATTAATGGGAGTAGGAGTGTAAGATGAGTCAAATTAATTGTGAACTTAGTTTGGTTCGGTTTGGTTAAATTTGATTCAATCTCAGTTTGAATAGTAAATGAGTCGTTTGTGAACACAATAATATATCAAATCATTAAATGAGATATACTTGTATAAACTTGGTTCAGCTCGAATAAACTCGTATAATTTCATTTTTATAATCTTTTTAGTATTATTTTTATTTTGTAATAAAAATATCTTAAGTAAAAGCTGTTAGAGAATATTGTGAGATTTGATTGTGTAATTAATTGTATTATCTTATAATCAGATTTGATTGTAATCAAATCTGATTGATTTGATTGTAAACAGATTTAATGGTAATCAAATCATATATTGATTTAATTACCATTCTTATCTACCTCAATTCTCCTATTAATAGGAGTCTCATGTATTGTAAAATCATGAAGTGAATAAGAGTAAACTGTAGCCCTTTGGGCTTTATGCTGTGGACGTAGGTCATAGATCAAACTACGTAAAACTCTTATCTCTATTTTTATTATTCCGCCTTTTCTTATAATATATTTCGTATTATGTTTTCTTTCATGGTATCAGAGCTATAAGCTAACACTAGTGTTTGATCCAATGGTCCTATGAATTTTTCTTGTCTAGTCTTGTTCTTGATAGTCAATACTTTATTCAAATCTCTTAATCATAGATCTTGCATATTTGTATTTGATTAAAAAAAAAAAAGTTTGTTCTTTGGATCTGTATTTTTCATTACCTTAAAATTATTGGGTTTCCTTGTTGTCTCTATGTACATGTGTAAAAAAAAAAAGGTTGCAGAGCTTCGTCACTGTTGATCCATAGCAGACCTAGCTCCACCCGACCTTCATCGGCGATCCAACAGCTCAGCGCTGCCACGTCTCCTCCTGCCATCTTGTTCATAGCCCAGCGTGACTTCTGCTGTTCTCAACCGGGCTTGGTTTCTTTGCCGCCGTTCGCCTTCCTTTCGCCTCCAACCATCCACTGCTCATATTCGGCCACAACTCAGATCCAGCACTCCTTCGGTTGCCCACACCCAGTCGTCCATGGCCCATCGCTAAGGCAGTTCTCTTCGCTAGCCATCGCCAGAAGCACCACACCAAGCTACCGTCCTTCCAGTTGCCACCGATGTCTCACTACGCGCATCTCGGTCAATCCTGCAAACCCTCTATTCTCCGGTGGTTCTGTTCCACGCAGCCAACTATCAAGTTTTATTTGTGTGTTCTGTCATCTTACAAGAAGAAGAAGATTCTTCTCTATTTCTTGAGTTAGATTTGCCTATTTTATTTTAGGTTAGACGCTTAGACCCAATCTCCCCAAGCCCATTGAGTTTTCTTTTAAAGCTCATATTGACATACATATTGTGTACTTCTTCATTTAAAAAAAAAAAATCGGTTGAAAAGAAAAGAAAGAAGAAAAAAAAAATCAATTGAAGAAAAGAAAGAAAACAAAAGAAAAAAAAAAGAAAAAGGAAGGCCAAGTTGCCCATATTATTTTTTGTCATCTGTTGGCCCGTTATTTGATCTATTTTTTGTCATGTTGTTGACCTACATCCATTTTTCAACTCATTGTTGACTTTCTTCTTAGCCCATAGATGGCTTAATTTCTTTGGCCTTTGTGGTATTGTTTGAAGACTCAGGCCTATTTAAGGCCTATAATTTGCCTTATTTCAGCCCATTGTTAGCTTTTTCTTGGCCCATAGTTAGCCCAATTGTTTACCTTTATGGTATTGTTTAAAATTTAGGCCCATTTATGACCCATAGATTGGTCTTATTTTAGTTGTTTGTTGGCTTTCATTTTGACTCATAGTTGGCCCTCTTTTGGCCTGTTGTTATTAAAGGCCAATCTTCGATCACTTCCGCTGATCGCTTCTAGTCACTGCCATCGGCCACCACCAACTCCAGCACGTTTTCTGTAACAATCCTAATTCTCCTTTAGGGGAAGAATAATAAATTGGCCGTTAGTCCAATTTTTAGACAAGGGTGGACTTGGATTAGTAATGAGGATGAATCAATTTAAAAGTGTTAAAATATATATGACTACGTGTAATAAAAATATCAGTAATAATAATCTATTTTTATCTTTATGTATTAGGGTTTTATTGTTTTACTTTTATTCTTATTTTTATTTTATTTAGTTAATTCTTCTTCTACGTGGAGTCATTTTTTTTTTTAGCACTTACCAGCACTAGGTCTATCCTAGTCCTTGTATGTACTAGAAAAGAAAAAAAGAAAAAAAAGAAAGAGATGTGTCGTTATATTTTGTCACTGGACAACAATTAGTTCTTTTCCTCTCCTCTAATTATTGTATTTAAAGGGAATAAGACAAAACCCTAAGGGCAGCCGTCGTATAATCTTCTTTTGTTTTCTCCTTCGAGCCGCATAGTCTCTTCTTTTCCTTTGGTTCCCTCCATGCCGCACCAGCACCTTTCTTCTTTCTCTTTTCTATTTCTCTCACCTTTTTCCACAAGGAACGGACAGGTATAAAAAAATCACTTGAGTTGATTTTCTCCATTCTTTTGTTTCATCACATACAGGATAACTTGCTCTCTTTATCATACTGTTCTCCATTTATATCCTCTTTTCCTTCGGCAATAATGGTCACATGACTCAAAGTAGGTTTACTATAGCGAATGACATCATGCTTTGAATTTAGGTCATTCTTTTGTCCTTATTTATCTTGTCTCTTCTTGAAATTTATGCCAATATGAACTTGTTTAAAACATCATGAAAACCACACTCATTTACATGGTTGTTCTTATTCATCTATTTTACAAATATGAAGGTATATATATATTATTCTGCATCAATTCGGTTTCTCTAGATTCTTATATACCGAACCAGCCCTTTTATTATTATTTTTTTCCTATTTGTTTCTCTTCCTTTTCGTTCATGCTACTTTTCTTGGCCCATGAGTAGTATGATGCAATGCTGTGGGTGTACCTCCACCAACCCTTTTATTTTTATTTTTTCTGTTTGTTTCTCATTACTTTTTGTTTAGATTTAGACTCAGTTTTGTGTTTAAAAATATATATATATACATGCACTCACGTATCACTTTAACAGCCCTTTTTCTTAAATGGTTTTGCTTGTCATCTTATGTTTTCTAGTTTCTTTATTGATAAAGGATATTAGGTTTTAGTTATTATTATTTTGGATGAACAGTAGGTAAAACTCTTTTCATTTATCAAGTAAGTTTTTACTTGTTTGGTTTTCAAAACCTATTAAGAGAATTTTCATATTTTGAGATAATTTCTTAAAAATTCACAGACATAATAAAATAGTATTAAGTAGTTTAATGATCTATTCTCGAATTACTAGCAAGCCGAAAGCCATAATAATAGGATTCCATCTTATTATAGAGTATGAGAGTAATAATACGTCTGAATTTTATTCAGGTGACTAGCTAGCTAACGAGGAAGTTCCTTTCAATTACAGTTAGGAGGTAAGTAGATTTCTTACTCCTTCTAAAGTCATAGATTGCATATCATGATTTCCTTTAATTCTACTTTATTACCTTATGTGTTTTAATCATGTATCTGCAAACTCATTTTGTTTATATTGATGTTTCATAGAATTTTCTCTTTAAATGAAAAACAGCATGTGATATAAATCATTTTGTTATTTTAAAAGTTCTTGCTATCAATACTTTCTAATTATAGTAAGTAGTTATTTTTAGAAAGTCCTAAATTGGGAAAATAGCTATTTTTAGAAAGTTCATAAATCAGAATAATTCAAAAGGTAAAAACCCTCTTACACATGGCCCCAAGATACCCAGAGGAGTAAAAGAGATGAGAAAATTTGTATAAGATGAAGGCACGTGTATGGAGGAGATACTTTTGGCTCAAGAGGATTCGAAGAAGAAAGAGCTCGGTACTGACGCCAGGATGGAAGCGCAACCACTAAAAGAGGCTTTGCCAGAGGTGGTACTCCATTAATTAATTGCCAAGCTGAGTGCACCAATAAGTTAATCGGCTGGTCAAAGGGCACGTCTACGGCCACAGTCGTTGCTTTGGTCGCAAAGGCCGTGCAACCCTAGTATACGGGGCGTAATAGTGTATATGGGCCCTAGTATGAGAAGTGATTGATATAAATTTTGACTTTAGAGATTTCCAAATGAATGAAATGTGTTAGAAGTAGTTTGTTAGAAAAATGGTTTTGAAGAGCCAAAAATATTTATTTTTCTAACATTTCAAAAGGAACATTATTTTCAGTGTTTACTTGAGTTTCCGCATCTTGTGAAAGGTTTTTAAAGAAAATGAATTTAGCCCAACTATTTATGGTTGGGGGATATACTTACTGAGCCATTTTTCACTCATTCAATTTTTATTTTTGTTTTTAGGTGGTGAGTAAATGCTGCTATAGGAGGCCGGAATGGGGAACAGGGATAGATGTTAAGTCATCATATCTGCATTTATTTATTTCATTTCAATAAGTACGTGGGCACAAGTTATTATTTTTTGTATGTAATAAACTTCAGACTTGGTATTTCATAAAACCAAGTACAAATATTTAGTTGGCACTATTTCATTTACATTATTCATGCATTTATTTCTTCATTTAGTTAATTGCTCTGGCAGACCTTATGATTCTTTGCGCTTCTGAGATAAGTAGTTGACAATCCTAGCCCTAACAGACTAGGGTCGTTACAATTATGGTATCAGAGCAAAGGTTATAAGGTTCTGTAGACTCTTAGGAGCCAGAGCATTAATAGGAATTAGTACGGAAATGGGAAGCCACATTTTGGCCTAGTAGAGTCAGTCTTAGAGTCTTTTGTTTGACATCAGGGAAACATTCCCTAGTTCGGTTCTAATATATACAACTTCGATTGTAGAGAGATGGCACCCCACACTCGGAATCACGCAAATCACATTGATAACGAGAACACAAACCGCAATGAAGATGGGAGCACAGGGAATGCAAACGTGAATCCAACCCAAGACTTGGAGGCCTTGGTTCTGTTGGCTGCCCAACTAGTGGACTTGTTGGCGAAGAGAGCTAACGCCAAGCAAGGTGGGAGGCAAGATAGAGGAGAACGACACGGTTGCACCTTCGAGCAATTCAACAAGCAACACCCCCAACCTCTGAGGGACAGCCGGATGCAGTGGCCGCGGAGAATTGGATCTTACAGATAAAGAAGCTCATGGAGGTCATGTGTTGCATGGACGACCAAATGGTCTGCTACGCCACCTCTAAGTTGATCGCTGAGGCGGAGCGCTGGTGGGTTACTAAGAAGGAACACCTGGAGCAACGACTAGGTGACGGCATGTCTATTACTTGGAAGAACTTCAAAGAGGCGTTTTTGAAACGTTTCTTTCCCCCGTCAGTTTGACAGGCCAAGGTGCAAGAGTTCACCGAGCTGATACAAGGGTCATTGATGGTGGAGCAGTATCCTGCCAAGTTTATAGAACTCGCACGATTTGCTCCATACTTAGTGGTTACTGAGGAGCTAAAGGCTAGGAAGTTCGAGCGGGGTTTGCACCCATGCATCATGAACCAGTTTGTAGGGTTCGAAATCGACAACTTGTCGGATATGGTTAGCAAGGCCTCAGTGATTGAGCGTATGTAGAAGATCAATGTAGAATACTTCAACCAAAAGAAGAGAAGCGCCCTACATGGAAATCTTCATGGAGGGCCACCACAACATGCCAACAAGAGGAGATTTAACCAACCACCAATGAGAAATAATGCACCGCAACACCACAACAATCAAGGAGGAGGCAGGCAACGCCTATCATGCTTGATATGTGGAAGGACGCATGGCGAAAACTACCTCTATGGGCAGTTAGGTTGCTTTAAGTGTGACAAACCAGGACATCTCGTGAGAGATTGCAGGACTCCTACTAACAACTAGATTGGCCAAAACCGCTAGGATGGACAGAGGCACAACATACCCGCAAGAGTGTATGCCTTGACGCACGGAGACGCAGAGGCATCCAACGAAGTGGTTATAGGTACCCTTTTGATTTTTCCCTATAAGGCTTCAGTGCCTTTTGATTCAGGGGCAACCCACTCGTTTGTATCATGCTCCTTTGCTAAGACCACTTGTTTGAAGTCAAAACTTATGGATGTAGACTTAACAGTAGCTACCCCTATAGGGAAGACAGTTATGTACACCTCCGTAGTTAAAAATTGTCCTATAATGGTCAAAGACCATGTTATGCCCGCAAATCTCGTTATTTTCGAGATGAGTAGGTTTGACGTAATCTTAGGTATGGTTTGGTTGTCCACGTTCCATGCTTGTGTGGACTGCTTCCGCAAGGAAGTAGTATTTCAACGGCCCGAAGCAATAGAATTCAAGGTTCGTGGAGATCGGGGCATAAACACGCCTAAATTGATATCAACACTGCACGCGACCTGATTACTGAAGAAAGGATGTTCGGGATTTTTAGCCTGCGTGACAGAAGACAAACCAGAGACAAGGATTGAAGAGATACCGTTCGTAAAAGAATTTCCAAACGTTTTTCCAGAAGACTTACCTGGTATACCTCTCAATAGGGAAATTGAGTTCACTATCGACCTACTACCCGGTACAGCACCAATATCCAAGGCTCCTTACTTGATGGCAGCTTTAGAACTCAAAGAACTCAAGGACCAACTAACAGCTCCTAGACAATGGGTTTATCCGTCCAAGCATATCACCATGGGGAGCACCAGTTTTGTTTGTAAAGAAGAAGAATGGGTCGATGAGGCTATGTATCGATTACAAGGAGCTGAACAAAGTTATAGTCAAGAACAAGTACGCCCTCCCAAGGATTGACAACCTGTTTGACCAACTCCAAGGGTCACAAGTATTCTTCAGGATCGATCTCTGTTCTGTCTACCACCAACTCAAAGTTAAGGAAGAAGATGTACAGAAGACAACATTCAGAATGAGATACAGACATTTTGAGTTCTTAGTAATGCCTTTTGGGTTAACTAACGCCCTTGCGGCATTCATGGACATGATGAATCGAGTGTTTCGAGAATTTGTCGATCGCTGCGTGGTTGTCTTTATTGACGATATACTTATCTACTCGAAGAGTTGGGAGGAGCATGTGGAGCACTTGCGAACAGTATTGGGCATCCTGAGGAAGCAACAACTCTATGCAAAATTCAAGAAGTGTGAATTCTGGTTGGATAGAGTAGCATTTTTGGGGCACATCATCCCCATCATCACCAAGGATGGAATTGTTATGGATCCAAGTAAAGTAAAGGCAGTAGTTAACTGGGTGAGACCATCGAATGCTCACGAGGTGTGAAGTTTCCTAGGTCTCGTTGGTTACTACAAAAGGTTTGTAGAAGGATTCTCCAAGTTGGCAGGCCCATTGACCTGACTAACCAAGAAGAACGAGAAATTCCAATGGTTAGACGAATGCAAGCAAAGTTTTCAAGAGCTGAAGTAATTCTTAGTCACGGCACTTGTACTTACTCTTCGATCCGGGATTGGCAGATTTGTAATCTATAGCAACACCTCTCACAAGGACTTGGGTTGCGTTTTGATGCAGTAGGGCAATGTGATTGCATACGCCTCAAGACAATTAAAGCCCTATGAGCGCAACTAGCCAACTCACGACCTTGAGCTAGCTGCAGTAGTCTTCAATTTAAAGATCTGGCGGCACTACCTCTATGGAGAACACTGCGAAATCTTCACAGACCACAAGAGCTTGAAGTACTTCACTCAGAAAAAGCTTAACATACGCCAGAGATGTTGGCTGGAACTCTTCAAAGACTACGATTGCATGATCAACTACCATCCGAGGAAGGAGAATGTAGTCACTGACGCCCTCAGCAAGAAGACCACGGGGGGAGGGGGGCAGGGGGGGAAAGCATCAGTCTTGTTCACTACGTAGAAGGAGCTACTCTTCAATTTGGAGCAGGCAGGCATTGAGATGGCAATCGAAGAAGTTCATTCATACTTGGGTAGCCTGACCCTTGAACCGACTCTGTTGGAGCATATTAGAACTGCCCAATCATCAAACGACGAATTGGTGAAGATTTGCGATGAAGTAGATAATGGGTCAAGACTGGTTTTCCATGCGTCCGAAGATGGAATCTTAAAGTTTCGCAATCGACTGTGCATTCCAAACAATGCCGAATTGAAGAAGGTCATTTTGACAGAAGCCCACCAATCCTTATATGGCGTAGACCCGGGTGGCACCAAAATGTATCGAGACCTATGGAAAAATTATTGGTGGCAGGGAATGAAGAAAGACATTGCACACTTTGTGGAGCAATTTCTCACGTGTCAGCAAGTCAAGGCAAAACATCAGAGACCGGCGGGTGCCTTACAACCCCTACACATTTCTGAATGGAAGTGGGAGCACATCTCCATGGATTTTGTATGCGGTTTCCCTAAAGCCCTAAGTGGCCAAGACACAGTTTGGGTTATCGTCGACAGACTGACCAAGACGGCGCATTTCCTTCCTATCAAAATGACTTACAACATGGATCGATTTGCAGAGTTGTATGTCAAAGAGATTGTACGGTTACATGGAATTCTAGTGTCCATTGTGTCAGATTGAGATTTGTGATTCACCTCAAGGTTTTGGCGGAGCCTACACGAAGCCATGGGTACGAAACTAACTTTCAGCACAGATTTCCATCCCCAGACGGACGGTTAGACCGAGAGGACGATCCAAACTCTGGAAGATATGTTGCAACTATGTGTCCTAGACTTTAAAGGAAGCTGGATCCAGTACCTACCATTGGTGGAGTTCGCCTACAACAACAGCTATCATGCTATCATTGAAATGGCTCCTTATGAAGCTTTATATGGGAGGAAGTGCAGGTCCCCACTATATTGGGACGAAGTCGGAGAAAGGAAGCTACTCGGACTAAAGAGTATCCAAGACACGTGCGAGAAGGTATCGACAATTAGACAAAGATTGACAATGGCTCAGAGTTGTCAGAAGAGCTACGCCGACGGAAAGCGGCGAGAACTGGAGTTTGAAGTTGGCACGAAGGCCTTCTTGAAGGTTGCTCCCATGAAAGGAGTCATGAGG
Organism: Betula pendula; assembly: GCA_900184695.1. NCBI lineage: Eukaryota > Viridiplantae > Streptophyta > Magnoliopsida > Fagales > Betulaceae > Betula > Betula pendula. The sequence continues at coordinate 1,057,256 of FXXK01000121.1, read as the reverse complement.
TTCGGGAGAAAAGGGAAGCTAAGCCCTAGATTCATGGGTCCTTTCGAGATCCTTGAAAAAGTGGGAGCCATGGCATACCGCTTGGCACTGCCACCGAGTCTCTCGGGTATCCACAACGTCTTTCACATTTCGATGTTGAGGAGGTATGTGTCAGACCCGACAAATGTTTTGGATAGTGAGCCTCTCCAAATTTGCCCAAACATGACTTACGAGGAGGCACCAACAAAAATTCTGGGCATAAAGGAGCAGGTGCTCAGGAATAAGAGCATCCCACTAGTGAAGGTTCTCTGGAACAACCATTCGGCAGAGAAATCTTCTTGGGAACTAGAAGATGTCATGCGGGAGAAATACCTGCATTTGTTCGATTAATGTATAGGACTGCATTGTGGTTGTAATGAATTGAGGAATTTTTTTTTACAACAATAATATTGTTGGATTTTGAATTCTTATCACTAGCATATAAATAATTTTTGTTTACGTGTTAATACAATTGAATGACGACTTCAGGATATTGGTAAGAAAGACTAGAGTGCGAGGTCCTATATCCCGGATGCAAAAGGAGTTAGAAGCTCTGCTAACGAAATTGAAGAACATGGTTCGGAATAAGCGTCGAACTCGGGTAGCGACCACAACGCCTATGCCACTTACCCTTCGGAACTAGGCCGAAGCGTTATTCTGGAAGAGATATTAGGCGATGAAGATATCGAGGAGGAGCATCCACGCTACTCTAATTTTAGCTTCAATAAAGGTTCGGAAATGGCATCGAAAAAAGAATTGGATCTCGAAGAGCATCCGCATATATACTATGACCCGGATGAAGACGCATTCTTTTATCAGCCAGCAGACATTTTGAGTGATATGGACGGACCCGAGAGGGGTTTGAGCACATCAGGTACACTCCCTGGGAGTTTTGGTGATGTAATTTTTACCAATTCCGAGGATAGAATTTTTATAAGGAGGGAGGATTGTAACAATCCTGATTCTCCTTTAGGGGTAGAATAGTAAATTGGCCATTAGTCCAATTTTTAGACAAGAGTAGACTTGGATTTGTAATGAGGATAAATCAATTTAAAAGTTTTAAAATATGTATATGACTATGTGTAATAAAAATATTAGTAATAATAATATATTTTTATCTATATGTTAATGGGTTTTATTCTTTTACTTTTATTTTTATTTAGTTAATTCTTCTTCTAGGTAGAAAAAGGGGAAGAAAAAGAAGTAAAATCAGTTCTTCTAGTTTATTTGATTTAAAAATTGTAAAATCAGTTCTTTTAGGCATCTATCATATCATTTTTTCATTCTTCTACTTTTTAAAATTACTATTAGATTTAGTAATCTAATTTGTAGACTTATTTAGAATTCATAGATATAGTAATAATATTTTTTTTTAAAAAAAAATGAGAGAAAAATTAAAAAAATAATAATAAAAAAAAAGGTTGACACCGTAAGATTCCGTAAATTTTATCTACTTAACAGAATCCGTAAGCGTGAAATTTACGACCCAATCAATCAGAAAAGAAAAAGTGTGAAGCCGAATCCAACAAAGCCCAGCTTCAAGAGGCCGTGTAGTTGGACTCCCAGTTCTGCTAAAACCCTAAACCCTCGCGCCGTGAGCTTCTGAGTCCTTAACCTCCTCCGGATCCATTTCACTTCTTCTTCTTCTTCTTCTTCTTCAATGGCTTCAACCTGCAACAGAATCTTCAGCAGAGCATCCGTATCGTCTATCAAATCCGCCATCAGATCCAACATCCGTACATCTCCCCAAGCCAGATCCACCACTCCCACCTCTCCACGCTTCCCTCTCCCTTCCACGTCCACCTCCCCTCCTCGTCGCCGATTCTCACTCTCCAGGTCTCTATCTACCTAAATTTTTTGTGCTTTTTTTTTTTTTCCTCCTCTTATTTTGTTATTTATTTATTTATTGACTCTGAGTTTGGCAGGCCTCCGGCGGAACTGGGAGGCGTTCAGTCGATGTTGCCGCTGCACAGCGCGGTGGCGGCAGTTCGAATGACGTCGTGCCTGAGCACAACATCGAGGAATTGTCGAGCGCTCTCGCAGGGTACACTCTGCTGCACCTCTCCAAGCCTCTAATATCATGTAAAAAACCACAAAAATAAAAAACAGTTTTTTTTTGTTCTTTCTTTTTCTACCACCGCCTTGTGCATTTCTCTATTTCTTGCTCCTGCTTTGAATTAATTGTTTTGTGTGAGTTCTCTTGAAATTGCGTTTAGAGAACTGGAATTGGGAGAAAATGATAGAAAGGGCAAACCCAACTGAAAATTAAAATTTACTTGGTCGTGGATTTCAGAGGGTAATTTAGTACCTTCTACTCTTAGACTAATGTTGTGTCATGGTTGCATTAGCATAAAGAACTGGTCGTAGTTATACAGAAATAGGCTGGGAGAGACACTGAGGGACTGTTGTTAGATTTTGTTGTTGTTGGTTTCATGCTCTTGGTTTAGTGAGTCTATTTCGTGAGCGAAATGAATCGGGGCAGTGGTTTGGGTTGGAAATGCTTTGGTGGAGGATCTTAACGCTATCTGACTAGAGTATTTTGGTTCCTGCAGGCACATAATATGAGTATGGTTGAAAGAAATAAAATGGGAATTTGCGGGACCTGCCAATTATCAAGTATGAAAATGAGTGCTCCCTTAGTAGCATTAAGAATTTTTAGTTATATAAGGATAAAGACTTGTGTTTCAGGTTTATCCTAAATTTTGATAATCAATTTGTATCAATATTCTTTAAATGTTATTTGGGGAAGGCGGCCCTAAGTGTAACATATGCAGGTTTCCTTTGTTTATGAAATTTACATGTTTTCTTCGGATGTGTCACTTTTTTGTTACCATTTGGATGACTTATTCTTGGTAGTCAATTTTGCTGTTCTTCATATTAAAAGTAGTTTGCAGTTTGATTGGACCTATGACATCGTCTGAATAGAGTTTCTGTTCATGTATTAAAAATGTAATATTCAAGAATTTATCTGGAAACTCAATATTATAAGGATACGCACTCTTATGAACCAATCTGTCACATTATATAGTTAAATATTAGGATTTTGTACTGCACGGTGCAATCACAAGCTTGTCTGGCCCTGCACATTATATTATGAGATGAAACACTCAGTCTGATCCTTAAACCAACTTTTATTGCTTGCTGGGTACTAGCAGTTGTGTTCTGTAATCTGGTATTCAATTATTTCCTTTGTTGACATTGCTTTGACACCTGACTTGCATGGCTTCCCGATGTGTACACATGGTAGCACTGCCTAAATTTCTAATGCAAGCTGCTTCATAATTCATCTTCTTTCTCAGTTTTTTTCCTCGGTATTTTCAAAGTATTAACGTTTTGTAAAAATTATTTAAAATTATGCACAATAATATCTCCTAAAACCTTACGGTGCATTTCAAAGAAAGGATTTGGATGAAAGAAAAAAGGGAAGGAATGCAAAATAATGTAGGAAATTGTAGTTTCTCTTGTTTGGGAGGTTTTTAAGCTGGGAAAGGGAGGGATTTTGAGGAAACTTGCAGCTTCTTTTGAGGGATTTTTTTTTCCGCCCCAAAACAGATGAATTTTGCGTGTAAGATTTTTTTTAATGAAAATTCTCCTCATTCTCGAAACTACTCCTCTCAACATTACTTCTTATTTACATTAAGGGGGCATAGTGGTACAAAGTAAAATATACCTTTTCCTGTCTTTACCTTTTCTCTCCTTAAAACAAACAATGGATTATTAGTTTCCTCAACTTTCCATCATGAACATCCATACTAGAAATGGGACACTATCTATACATTTAATTACTTTCCTTTCCCTATGAATTAGATATTATCCTTTCTATCCTTTTCTTTGAAAACTTGCAAACATAGTCAGTGGTATCTTTCTTTTCAAAAGGCACAACATTTCCTCCGGAAATGAAGCTTGAATTCTTGTCAATAGTAGGTTTCTTGGGCAAAAATTTAAAATGTAATATTTCCTAATGGATTACTGAAGTAATAAGGCAGCTTAAAAAATATAGTTCCTGAAGCAGAATTTTCAAGAAATTGGACCTTTACACAGCCTGTACACTTTTTTTCTGGCATCATGATTAGACAAAACTTACAACACTCTCTCGTATTCAAATTTTACATACCTGATGTTTGGCATTGGTAATTATAGCATAGTTTTGGCAACTTTAATGTTCTCTTTGCTCGTGTGCTTTGTTCATTCCATTTCTTTGAGGCCAACACCTAGCTTTTTGTGTCCATAATGTTTTATTTGCTCTTGTGCTTCACCAATGCAATTCTATGAAGCCAACACCCAAGGTTGTGTCCATTACCTTAGTGTAGACGCATTCCATTAGAGCATCTTGTGAGTGATCATCAAATTTTAATGTAGTCTCCAGCCTCTGAGCTGTTTTCATCTGCATAAGATTTTATATTATTTGTTTTGCTAGCAAGAAGAAAGAGCCCCCCTTTATAGTCTATAAGGCTGTTCTATGTTGTATGAAATTCTTTGTGGCAAGAGCCTACAGAATTGGTGCCCCTATCTTTTAAAGAGTAATGCTACACCTACAACTCTTTTACAATTTGCTGTCACATGACAGCATGTGATTGGAGCCACGTTTGCCACTAAAAAAGAAATTAACTTCCTCCAATCACATGCCGAACATGTGGCAACAAGTTGTAAAAGAGTTGTAATCTAAACCTTAGACACTAAATAGCATAGCTCCCTTTTTTCTTTATTTTACCTATAAGCTAGATCATCAAATTGTAACAAATGGAATGCAAGGTGGTCCTTCCTTTGCTAACTCATAGCTTACTAGTTTCAGAGGATTGCCTACCGATGGTCAGCATTGTGGTGGCACTAGATTATTTGGTGGATACTTCAGTTAATTTACCATATCCTTAGCATACTTGCTTTTCTATTGCTCCCATCTACAATAGCTTTTATATTTTTAAGGGAAATCATGTCATGATCTCTTTGTGCTTTTGGTAATTTTGAATTTAAGACCACAGTTTTCAAATTGATAGATTGGAGGCCCGAGTTTGAACTCATTGTAAATTTGAGACCTTAGTTGGCCTTTATGTCAAATTGATTACATAAATGACTGAAAATACAATTCTACTCTTTAGATCATTTATTTATTTTATAAAAAGAGAACCATGTGGTGGCTCTGAGCCACCCCTACTAAGGGGATGGTCCGCCAACAGCCTCTTCCATCTCAGCCATGGTTGGCTGGGCCTTGGCCGGACATGGAGGAGGCTGTGGTTCTTTTTTTTTTTTTTAAAAAAACAGGTATTATTGTATTTTCATAGCCATTTCTATTATCTATTTAACAAAAAGGCTAAAGAAGATTTCAAATTTAGAACAGGCCCAAACTTCGGTTTCGAATCTATCAAATTGAAACTGGGGTCTTAAAGTCAAAATGGTCAAAAGTACAGGAATCTGACCTGATTTCCATATTTTTAACATATGGTTGCTTATAAGTTATAGCTTTTTTATGCAAGCAATATAAGGATACCGAATGCAAGAGTTACCATGATAATTAGCAAAAGTATTGGAAATCTTAGAGTGGAAGGATTTTAAAGGTGACATTGCAAGATCAGTGAATAGGGTACAGAACCGAATGCTATTGCAGATCTAGGTGTTTTGGCTTGATTGTGTTTCACATTGATCATTCATTTACAAGTGAATAAGAATATTATGGTAACTTAGCTGCTCCTTTTCTCAGATGGAATTGATGGTACGTGAGACATATGTGCTGTATTTAGAGGTGCGCCCTGCATCTTTGCTACAATGTATTCAAATTAAAACAATATGGAACTACTCTAGAACATATTAGTCTCTTGCCATAATGCTATTCGTGGTTAGGGAGGAATCTGGGGGCTAATTTAGCTATATCTTTTTTTTTTTTATAACATATCATCACATTTGAGATTAGACTTGCGAGTTGTTCATGACTTGGATGAGATCTGAATGTTACCATCTTGTTCTTCTCCAATTAAATAATTTGGTTTTACTTTTATGTTTCTTCTGATATGTCTTTCTATTCCCTTGTTGTTTTAGAGCTTGGTCTGTCGGTTCCAAGGTGACATTATAGCAGTCCACCATGATGAGAGGTTATCTTCACAAGAATGGAAAACTTGCACCAAGATCTTGTGGCTTTTGTTTTTGAAGTTCAGTCATTTTAGAAGATACTGCTTGAACCTTGAAAGCAAGGAAACTGATTTTGGTATTTCCCACCATAGAGATATTTGTTCACTAACTATTCATATATGTTTAATTGCCAAGGCAGGTATCAATAAGTAAGAAAATGCCACATCTTTCTTTTCTCAATTTCAGTTGGACAAGATCATTAAGAAAAAACAGATGCACTGTGTGGATCATGCACTAGTGAAATTGTTTATTGTACCCAGATGGAAAGTGATTTTGATTCTTCCCATCATAGATATATTTATTAGTATTTATATATGTTCAATTGTCAAGGCTGCGTCTTGGTAGGACACCTTTCTTTACCGCTGCGTATCATCGTATTTTTTTCTCTCCTGGTTGCTTGCTTATTACTTTCCAATTTGTCGTAATGCCTTTGGATCCCCCAAAGCCATGAAATGCAGTCAGAGTGCGTGGTGTCATTTTAATTTAATCGTTGTGTGGGTTGATTTTTTGCTCAGTACACGGGACACAATCTCATCCAATGGAAGAGATTAATGCAAATTGGGCTATGATCTTGGGCTGAAGTTATACTTAAAAAAGAGCTCACAAGATCTCTATCAACGTTTCTCATATTTTTGTTGGGCTTATGACTCATCATATGTTTTCGAGCTCATGGCTCACAAGGGAATGCAGCTCAAGTTGGGCTGTAGCCCATGATTCATCTCTTCCACATGGGTTGGTCTAACAACTGGAAGAGGCCCAAGTATTTTTCATTCCACAACCACCCACATTAGGCCAGAACTTATGATTAAAACAAACTAAAATTAATATAAGTATTAATTTTTTGCCCATGTCTTATTTAAATAAAACATATGCAATTAATAAATAAATAATTAAAGCTCATAATAACTTAATCAAATTACAACAGCTCAATAAGGGATCCGGGAGGAAAATATAATTAGCTTCCTTAGTCATGTGAAATTTAGTTATCTAATAACTTATCACCTTGATTAAAAATTATAAATAATTTCACTAAATGAATGTGATTGCACTCTAATTCATATTTTGCTAAAAACAATTAATCATTTGACACACTTATTAAATTACCATATTACCCATCCATAAAAAATATTCCGTAGTTGAATCAAAGATGAAAATAACTATCACTTTGTTTAGTACATCTTTTTCTTGAGTACTAGGATTCAAACCTCATGATTTATCCCAATGTACCTTATGAGATTTTATTTACCTTGTACACGCTTTCAGTTAAATGCCATTGGAACACTTAGGCCTAAAATTTAGGATAATCATTCTTATTGATCCCAAAATAAGAGAAATTTTCTTATCATTTTGTTCTCATATAAAGGATTTGGATTCTCTCTTAAAGAGTGATATTCTACAATACTATATGTTGATTACCTAACATACAAGGGTGTTGACTACATAATTGGTCTCACTTTTATACATCAAAGCAATCTGCACTTGACATCTGGTTCACAATCTTTTCAAGATTTAGAGTAATATACATAAGTCGTCGTGTACGCTCATCATTCTCTATGACATAAAATGTCATAGAGAATGATAGGTCATATGGTTTTGTTCAGTGCATAGCCTTGTACAATAATGACCGATTAAGGCTCAACCGCAAAGAGAAGCTAACATAGCCAACATGTACAGGCTGGTAATCTAGCAAGTCTACAACAATCAATTTCAAGGTCTTGTAATTATAATTATGTATAAATACACATCCAAGAACAATTATCTCCTTGGCCTGGTCAGCTTTACTGTCCTCCATTCTTGTCTCAATGAGGCATAAAATATCAACCTTTAGCCTCCTTACACTTCTCCTTACCTCTCCCTGCTTGAAGAGGTCATTAAGACCTCATATATTGCACACTAGGTTTTTCATGAACATGCAGTTGTAGGAGAGAATCCCCTCTCCTCATTTTCAACCTTTTCTCCCATTTTCTCTTTCTTCTTACTCATCTTCATAACCACTAACTTGCTTATAAGAGCTTCAAAGAACTGCTAAAATGTAGGTTCATGTGGTCTTCCTTCTATACTTCCTCTTCCCCCTCTTCATCTTGAACATTTCCAAAAACTCCAAAAGAATTAGGCAACCTTATCTTAGTTGTTGAAGGAGTCTTTATTTTCCCACCAGAAGGTCTTCTAATCGTTCTATTAAACTCTCCCAATTTGCTATCGCCTACTATTTGTAGAGCATTCAGAGTACCACTTGTGGACTCTCCCTCTAGGCTTTGTAAACTCCCCTTTAGGCTTCGGCATTCAAACTTTTTTCTCTTTTTTAGTACATGCATAAGTAGCATGTCCAAAAGAACTACACATCTTACACTTGATGGGAATCCACGAGTATTCAACCCCCACAGTAATACTATCATTCCCTAAGTCAATCTCAATTTCCTTCGACAAAGCATCATGTATATTGTTCTCCACCAAAACTCTAGCAAATCCTAACCTTTGTTGTTTTTGGGTTAATGAATCAATGTATAAAGGCCTTCCAATTCCATTGGCAACAGAGTTCAAACATGTGGGATCCCAATACTCCATTGGTAAATGGTGCAGCTTTACACAAATTAGAATAGAAGCCAAATAAGCCTTCAGAAGTTGCATTCTAGGATGCCATTTCCGAAGGATCAAGGGCTCATTTGTGATATGCCATAGCTTTTCCTCTAAGACAGCATCACAAGATTCCTTATCTTGAAACTTGAAGAAAAACAACCAATTTTTGAACAAGTAGACTTCAACTTTGCCATATTGCTGCCAGATAGATTCTACACTTTTCTTAACAAGAAAGAATGGAAAAGGTTTATCAAGAAATTGACCTACTAAACTAGGCCTCCACTTAGAGATTCCTCTCTTAATAGCCTCAACAAGTGGTTTAACAATAATCTTGCCATCCTTTTGCAGTGGCTCAAAATACTATAGTTGTCCAAATTCGTCGAGCTCTAAATGAGGCACTTCCAATCTTGTTTCATCTTTTATGCTCCATTGAAGGACCACTCTAAGTAAATCTGCTACCAAAGTCCCCTTCTCACCAATTCAATCAACATTAGAATTTTTTTCCAGAACAACCTCCTACACAATTCCTTCCTCTCTAAATCGATTAACATTAAACTTCCCTTCCAAAAAAAACCTCTTGCACAATCCCTTCCTCCACATTCTCAACATCAATAGTCTCAACGTAATCACTAAATTTCTGATTATCCATTGGACTACTCATCTCTTTCCATCTCATTATCCTCATCAATTGGCTAAGGATCTCCAATTGCACATTCAACAACAACCTATCTCAAAGGTTTCAATCTTCTACCCCTTCCCTTACCACGTCCAAGTCATTTTTCCATAACAAAGAACACCTTAAGCATTCATTCGCAAATCAATTCCTTGGCAAACAATCCTCACACATAGGCTCTTTCTTAGCTAACAAGAAAGGAAAAGAAAAATAGGAGATAGTCAAATGGAATTAAGCCGAGTAGATTGAAAATAGCTTACAAAAAGACTAGTTGAGTATGCTGATAATCCACTAGAACAATTTTCGATAACCGAAAAATCTCCTCATGCGCTGATTGCAATTTCTCTTGAACTTTTCCGCCTTTTCCAAAATCGTAGAGTGTTTCAAGCAAGCTTTGCTAACATGGCCATTATTTCACTTAAGGTTTGAAACCCTTGGGCGTTAATAATCCTATCTTTCATCGACCCATGTATTGCATCTTCAACAACACCACATTTCTCATACATATCAATCAAGCATTTGGCAACGAAAATGCCACATTCTACACCAAATTGCACAATCTTAGAGTGAATTGACTTGCTTAGTAGCAACAAACGTAGTTGGCATAGCAGCTAAAGCAACCATAAATGAAGAAGAATATGTAAAAGTGTTAGACCTCTTTAGCTAAAGGACCAAACCCAATACCTTAAGAAATTGCCTAGAGTGTACGTACCCAGAAATTAAAGTCTTCCAAGAAAGCACACTTGATAGAGGTATTTTAGCAAACAATTTGTGGGCATCACTCAAAGAGTAAATTCTTATGTAAAATATGATAAGCGTACATGAGATAAAGATATTGGAAGCAAACCCTGATAGTAGAATGTAGCCGTGGAGCTATTGGCCATAAGAGTCACCGCCCAGGTTTGTACAAGCTTGAAACAGGTGAACCAGAGCATGGCCATTTGTTTGGAGCCAGGGTTGAGCATTTGAAAGGCCTCAAATAAAAATAATGTTACAATTATAAGTGTCTCACATGGCTTAAGAACAATCTTAATGTCACGGGTCTAGGGTTTATATAAAAGATCAAAGGCTTTAGGAAGAAGAAACACAACATCGAAGACATGCTCGTGAACAGAGGAGTTTGGGAAGCTCAGTTACAATGTCTTGGGGAGTTCAAAGCTTTTCATGTGTTCGGCCAGAGAGAACCTTATCTTCACAAGTTGGCATAAGCTGCTGGATTGAAGTGTGGAGGATAATAGAATTCTCTAGAAGATGTTGTGTTGGGCGCGTAGGTGTTGAGGTGAATCATTGAGTAGATAGATGGCCATTTCTTGATGGGTTTGTTTTCAACCGTTTGGGCTGAGTAGTGGGCCAGATTTGTTAATTTGTTGGAAGGGATTCCCGTATAGTCTGATGGATGGACAATATTTTACTATTTTTTAGTAGTTTGATAATTTAGCACAGTCTGATAGTTGGAGGGTGATCAGCCTCGAAGTGATCAATTTACTTGTAATTTTTCCTTGTATTTCAATTTCAAAAAGCTCCATTTCCATCTATAATCATTTCATTACAAAAAGTTACATCCAAATCATCTACAAATACATCCAGAATTACCAAGTTAAAGGCAAAACCGTAACTATTGTGTTATACTTACGGCTTGTTTGGGTGTGCGTTTGAAGAGCCTAAAAGTGCGTTTAACACCCAAAATGCCTGTTCAAAGAAAAGCATGCCTGTTTGGCAAAAAAATTGAAAGCGCTTATGAGGATCCAAAAAGTCCAAAACTACATTTTACCAAAAGCTTGAAAATGAAGCTTTCTGTCAACCACACTTTTGAATGAAAATGCATGACGCAGTTTTGTTTTATGAAAATATCACGTTGCCAAAAATATCCATACAAATTTAACATAATTACAACAGTACTAGTATAAATACATCTTTTCCCACACCATTTCTCATTGTCTATGAATTCGGGAGCTGCGAATTTGGAAGTTGTAGAGTCTCGCTGTTTATTTACCATAGCTGCGAGAGAAATGGAGTGACAACCAATGGTAAGTCCAACTTCTCTTTCAACTTTGTTTTGCAATTTTGTTCTGTCAATGGGTTTTGGGGTTTAGATAGAGAGAGAGAATCGATTTGAACATTGAAGGTCTTCAATCGGGTCTTGAATAAAAAGAATGGAGGTTTGAGAGAGAGAAAGAGAGACGAGGGTTTTGTATAGGCATAAAGAAGAGGAAAAAAACTGATAATGCTTTGTTGTGGAGTTGTGTGTAGGAATAAAGAAGAGGAAAACAAAGATGAATAAACAAGTAAAAAGTGAAGAGTAGAAAAAAAAAAAAAAAAAAAAAGTGAAGATTTGAATGACAAGCATAATGTTTTCTTGTATGTAGATGCGTAAAGAAAGGGATAATAGTGTTTTGTTGTGACTTGTAGTTCTGTAGAGTTGCGTATAGGAATAAAGAAGAGAAAAAAAAAAAAACTAATTAACAAATAAAAAGCAAAGATTTGACAGAAAGGTTGTAGCTTTCAAGATATTCATATTGCACAAGATATATACACTCGATCAATTGTTGTCAATTTGTTTCTCTGCATGTTTAGAAAAAAAAATTGGTTCGATGCACTGTTCACGACTTGCAACTAGTCATTGTCAATATTGCTATTTACTATAATATTGTATTTTAAATGCACATTTGTCCTTTACATAAAAAATAAAAATTGTTTTGAAATATTACTTTTTGTTAATAGTTAGAAACAAACAAACTAGTAGCAGCAAGAAGAAGGAGCAAATGTGAGAATATTAACGTTGCCCTTTATTAGAGACAAAGTTGTATTGAAATTGTTCATCAACGTATCTCTTTATTTCTTATGAATGCCTTTTGTTAGTGGACATGCCTAATATAAATGTCAATATCATCTTTTGCATTTTAAGAGATAATCACTTTAAACTAAATATTAATGTTAATATTGTTGTTAATATACCTTTTTATCATTATATCAGCTTATTGTGTGAGAAACATGAGTAGAAAAGGCCAAAGCAACAATCTAGAAACTCAAGATGCTCAGACAAAGAAAATTGTTTGGACAGATAAAATGCTATAAGATTATACTGACATATGTGTTAGTGAGATTCACGCTGGTAATCGTCTAGGAACACATTTCAATAACAGAATGGAAAAATGTGGTAAATAAATTTAATGAAAAGACTGGAAAACAATATTGCTATAAACAACTAAAGAATAAGTAGGATAATTTGAAAAAAAGAAAATAGAAAAAAAGAAAGTGGAACATTTGGAAGAGATTGATTGGCAAGGAAACTAGCTTTTGATGGGATCCAGTGAAAAAGACAAATGATGCACCCGATGCTTGGTAAGAAAAAAAATTGCAGGTAATATGGTTTATATATATATATTTATATATATATATATATATTATATATATATATATTGTTTATATAGTTTATAAATACTCATTATTGATATGAAGGTGGAAATATTAACATATATCAATAATGCAGAAAATTCCAAAAGCAGCTAATTACGCTAGGGATGAAAGTCAGTTAAGTCGGTATCGAAAATAGTTTTTTCGCGTTTCGCTTCGCCAAGGTCGGTAAAGTCGAAAATTCTACTGACTTTATCAACTTTACCAACCGCCGCTTGTTTCGCCTACTGACATTACCAACTTTGTCGGTTAATTTGTGGATGAAAATGTTAGTTGGGCTGGGCCGAATGTCCGGTTCGGTTGGGCTGGCCCATGCGCTTTTTAGGCCAAGTTTTAGGTTCTAGCCTTGCGGCCTGTGCGTTTTTTGGGCCGAAAGAACTTAAGAAATTATTTGGTCCTTGAACCACTTTAATATTGCTTTAGTGATATACACAATTGAGATGAAAAGCCAAAAATTAAACAAAGAAAAAGAAAATCCTCACTTTCAAAGCGAACTCAGGGCATTATATGGAAAATTACCTCCTAAGTTTAGTACAAATTAGTAGGAGGAGTTAGAGAATCGTAGATTAGACTGAATCAGAGACCTTGGAAGCGAAAGATCAAAACAGAAAGCAATGGAACACAACTTTCTCGAGAAACAAACAAGAATCTCAATTAACAGTGTGCAGTGGTGCTGTAGGGCTAGAGCAATGGGAGGCTGGTGGCTGGCCGCAGGAGATGGAGGCTGGTGCGTTATGCGTAGGGTTTGAAGAAATGTCTAAAGTGAAGGTACCCTTCTCAAAACGGTGTTGTTTTGAGAAGGGTAAGAAAAAAAAAATTCAAAAGTAAACGTCATTTTGATACATGGTAAAAGTCGGCTAAACTCGGTCGGTAGGTGGTCGGAAAAATACATGTTTCGCTCACCGACCGAGAATTGATGGAAAAAAAAAATTGTTCCGCCTACCGGCCGCCTAGGCAGTGTCGGACAAAAGGCAGGTGGCAGGCGGCTGACGGTAAATATGCCCAGCCCTAAGTATCGCACCGTAGGTTTGGCTTGTGTTATGAAGGTGAAAATATTGTTTAAAGATATAACTGCCATCGGGGAGGAATCTTGGGCACCATCCACAGACTTGGTTCTTAATGATATTGATGCCACAAATAATGTAGGTGTAATGCTTGATGAAAATGACAATGTTTTTTTAGAAGGTTTAGATGGTTTGGATGATGAGCCCAATCTCAATACACATGGCATTGATGATATTCCTGCTAATTTAGATGTAGGGGATAAAATAAAGAAGAAGGTTGAGTCTACAGTTCAAAGTAAGAAAATGAAGAAATGAGTTCTAATCGTTAATAAACATTTGAGTCGTATTTATGATGTAATAGAAAGAAAGAGTACAATGACATCTAAGAGCTATGATAAACCTGGATGTAGTATTGAAGAGGTTATGGATGTTATTTGGGAGATTGTTGAGAGAGAAAATGATATTGACATCTTTAGGTTTGCGACCGATGTATTTCTTACGAGATCACATAGAAAGATATTTGTGACCATTAAGGAGCCATGGCTGCAGATTGACTTTATCAAGCGAAAGGGAAATAGAGAAATCAACCGTCATAGTGTGGAATAATGTTATTCTCTCTCTCAATTTCTTTTTAATGTTGTTTTGTTATGAATTATTGGAAAAGTTGTAAGGATTTATTTGAATGTTGTTCTTTTTTTTTTTTTTAATGGTTTGAATATTTTGAAGTGTTGGAATGCTACTTTAGAAAAATTATGCATCTTTATTTTCAATGATGATTGTTGTTTATTATTGCATATTGAAATTAGGGGTGGGCAAATTAACAGTTAACCGTCTACCGATCGCCTGTTGACCGCCACCGAACTGACATCGACCGTAATTGACTGTTGCCGGTATAAAAATCTATATCGAAATTCGGTTAAATAGGTCAATCGGTATAGATTTTTTTTTTATCGGTTAATCGATTTAACCGAACCAATATATATTTTTTTAAGAAAATTTTAATCAAAACAACGTCGTTTTGAATGTTTCGAATTTTTTTTTTTTTAAGTGGTCATTTTTTTTTTTAAACCCTAAGTTCCCTAATCCTAAGTTACAACTTACACACCCACTGACCCACGCAGCGATGCCCACCCAGACCCACACGGCCCACACTCATTCTCATTTGAGCATTTCTCAAACCCTAAAGTCCCTAACCCTATTCTCAATGTCTCATTTCTCACTGTCTTTGTTGCATGCCGCACCGCACCGTGGATGGAACATCCAATGCCACAGGCCTGCATCGTACCAGCACCACAGACGGACCACTTGCGCCGCACCACACCAGCACCACACCCACCCACTTCTCATTTCTCACATCTCAAATCTCAACTCCTCTCACTGTCTCTATCGCACACATTGTGCCTCACCGCACCAACACCACGGACCACTAGGCCAGCTACGTAGCACCAGCACCAGGGGTGGACCAGCTGCGTCTCACGGAGTCATGGCGGTGAGTCACTCCCTCTTTGTCTCTCTCTCTAGTCTATGCCGCTCCGCTTGGATGGTTTTTAATTTTAAAGTCAAAGATACACGGTTAACTGATTAACTGACCGATAATTAACCGATTAACCGCTTATTTCAAAAATTAATCATCTCGGTATGAAATTGGCGAATTAACCGATAATTTCGATTCGGTTGTCGAAATAGCTTCTACCGACACCAAATTAATCGATACCCAACCCTAATTGAAATTTTGTTTCTTTATTTTTTTTTTAATTTTTTTGACATATATAAAGAAGATGTGATAGAAGTCATTTTATTTCAACTAAAAGTGAGAGTGACAGTAAAAATATGAATGTAGCGCAATATGTTGTTTTAGACATAATGTCCTTTTTTTGTCATTTTTAGAACTAAAAGTACTTTTTTTAGTTTTATTACCAGACATGATTAACATCTAAAAAGTACTTATGACATATAAACAGCTTTTTAACAATAACACTTTTGTCAAAAGCTCACAGACAAAAACTCGTTTAATAAAAGATCTATTTTCTACCGCAATTTTAAATAAGCCTTAAGCATATTTATAAGCTTTTGAAAACCTTCTTCTTATAAACCAATTTTTAAGGATAAATTTTATCTACGATTTATATCATTCGATATTAGAGACAATTACAATGTCAAGTATGGAATCAAAGAGGTTGCAACTTTATAATTGATAGAGTGAGTCAATATAGACATCGACGGCTCTACCCAAATATCAGCCAACTGTTGAAGCCACCTTCGGCAAGGGCCAAAGTCAGGTTGGTCCATGAATCATAGTTTTCTCCTCATGGTATTCTTAGCGTTAAAAAACACAATTGAAAGAGACGGTTTCTTTTTTTTATTTTTTTTTTTTTTTTTTTTAAATAAGAAAAGAAAGACAGTTTTGATAAAGTAGGTCATGTCACGTGGGAGACATCTAGTAGTAAACAGAAGGTCAAGAAGTTGAATTACCGCCTCTCTGATCCAATAAATAATTAAGAGCTGCGCCTAACAAAGATAAGAAGCTCCCATAAGAATGCTAATTTGTATTTTTCAAACATTACTCCGATAGTAATATCAAAATTTAGATAATCACATAATTCAGATAAAAAAAAAAAAAAGGAGAAAAAAAAGAGAGAGATAAATATCTAAAATTTGTAGAGACGCTTGGTACATTGAAATTCTAGAACCCTTTAACGCAAAAGTTTTATTGGAAATGGTAGCGCCACGCAACAGCCTCTTGCTTCACCAATTTTTTTCTTCAATTCACCATATATATATATATATAACTTGGTGGCTTTATAATTTTCTCTATCATCTCAGAAGATACTACACAGTCTACACCGTTTCGTCAATAATTCATATGCCGTCCTCCATTTCTTTTGTCATTGTGGCCAAACAAAGGATTGATTCTTCATCGATGCAAAGAATCTCCAATCAGCATATATAGTCCTTGCACGTTTTGTTTGTATGACAAAGTTTAAATCGATTGAAAATGATGTAAATGATTAATTAACTTTGTTTTCTTTTACATGTAGGCTCGTGTAACATGTGAAATATTTAATTACGAGTAATACTATATGTAATATTTTTATCCTCCTAAATGTGATACGCAGGGGACGGAGGGAGGGGGGGCCGTAGGGGCTTTGCCTTCCCAAAAAAAAAAAAAAAAAAAAAATTAAACTTAATTATAAGTTAATTTTATTTTATTTTTACCTTTTGGCCCATACCCAATTTTTTTTTTTGTCCCTACCTCAAATTTTTTTGGGTTTTGGCCCATACCCATTTTATCTGCTGGCTCCGTCCTACTGATACGGTTTTTAAAATCATTATAGAATTTGTAATGAATCATTATTGAATTTTGATCCAATTATAATTTTAAAAGTCATGTTACATTTGAGAGGATAGAAAGAGAATAGAAGTCTTGCATGTAGTATTACTCTTTAATTACAATGGGTGATAATTGACGGAAACAAATTTAAACTCAAGCCCTTTATTTAATTAAGAGAAATGATTTTTTTCATTCTTTTACCCCTCTCTTACTTATAATAGATGAACATGAGATGAATGTGTAGCATCTCCCTTTAACTAAATCATCAGTTGTTTTAAAAATTTAAACCAATAAAAATAATTAATTTAATTAATATTGTAACCGATAAGGTTGCCAATAAGACAACTTCAACCACCGTCAATGTGGGCATGGTTAGCTATGGCGAAGAAGAGCTGATCATCACGATCGACTACTGAAGGAGTAATAATTCTAAGCAATCTTCTTCGCTACATGATTATGTGACTTATTTATAAGTACCACAATTTAATATATATAACAGCCTACTTCATGCTATTTTCTTTTCCTTTTTTTTTTTTAAAAAAAATTTATTTATTTTTATTGACGGAAAGAGCCCTTCTCGATAAGTAGGGTTGGAGCAAATTTTAGACCCATATAAAACACTTCCTCCACATAAAGTGAATAAGACTTCACTGACGAGCATGACCCCAAAAAATTATTTACAATCAAAGAAATTGAAACCTTAGATATGATGAAATGACATCAAGATCAAAATCTTTACCATTAGAGCCAATCCTTTGAGATTATTTCTTAAACTAGTTTTTTTTTTTTAATTATTTGTTGCTTCATGGAAAATTCATATTCTTTCATATTGGATCCTCCTCCACAAGACCCACAAAAAGAAAAAAGAAAAAAATCGTTAATTTTCTTATAAGAAATAGGATACAACCCCAACGACTCGCTCATTCAAGTGAAAAAAAAAGAAAAAAAAAAAGAAAAAAGGTAGTGGGAAAAAAATGCCACGACCATGCAATTTTATTACTGAGGTCTGAGCTCATCGCCTACCTAATTTCTGTGGAAAAGTTTGACAGTTGAGGCCTAAAACTAACCGATGGATGTGTAGCTACAAGCACAAAAGCAAAGCGTTTCGATAAGCCTCTAACCGCTATAATTGACCAATTTGACCCCCGTGCTGTGCTTTAATTTCTTCTCGTTTGAAAATTAGTACATTTGACGGACGGCTGGACGGCTGGACGGTTGGATAAGGATCTTTCTATTTTAACTTATATGAAAAGATATATTTTATGATAAATATTTTATTTTGTTTTATTCAACTGTGTATATAGTGTTAAGTTATTAAAAAATTTTAAATAGCGTGATAACATGTTTATTATATGATAATATGTATCATTAAATTTGTAAAATTTAATATTGACCATATATTTCATATTAAGTTAATTTATTTTCCTTGTAAGAATTTTTTTTTATTTTATTTAAGTTTGATTATAATTAAATCTAGAAATTTTGATTATTATTGTGTATTCTCTTCACTTACTACAATTCTTTTTATAAATAATTAAGAAGTAATTGTATTGTGAATTAACTAAGACAATAAAGACACAATGTAATTAACTTTTAAAGCAATTATCAAATGATGAACGTAGGCGTTTAATGCCAAATCACCCTAATTTTGTTTTTTTTTTAATTTTTATTTGCTTGAAAATATAATTCTCAGATTTTATATTTTATATAAAATTCTCCAGAAAAGTTGTTTAATATGCAGAGGAAAGTGGCCCCAAGAGGGAACAAGAGCACATGAAAGCCCCTAAATAAGAAAACAGTGTTGGTCCTCGAATTTTATTTATTCGTAGCGACTTTTGAGGAATGAATTGTTAGCGTGGCAGAATGAAAACATGCATGGCGCACAGTCATCAGTTTGAAATACAGCCACCGTTTGTTTTTTCGAAAAATTTCATGTTTTTAGTTTATTTTAATCTATTTTTAGTCTTTTTTATTTTTTATTTTTTTTATTTATAATTTTTTTTTTAAAAAAAAGTGATGGTCCTCTTTTTGGTTTTTTACACAAACCTCGTTACCACAAAGCACGGAAACTCAAGTACCTCCCATATCAACACCAACCATGTAAGTCCATGCCATCAATATTATATAATTTTCAAAAGAAATTCCAAATGTGAAGGACACAAGGTTGGTTTTTTGGATTTAAAAGTTTGTTTACTCATCTTGGAGATGAGAATCGCTCGTCCCTACCATAAAACAAAACAAGCTCGGTGAAACCTTAAATTAACAAGCAAAACACCTTGGTTTTGTTTGTGAAAAATAAAATAAAATTTATTCTCATTTTAGATGAGAAAAATAAAAAAGAAACATCTCGAAATGAAAATTGTGAAGTTGGTTATACTATTCATAAAGGTCCAGTGACGGAGCCAGAGAGAGCCGGGGGAGGGGGGAAATGACCCCCTAACACACCACTGGATATGGGCCTCTAAATCCAATTAATATGTTCTTTAAGGATTTGACTTAGGTGCTATAAAAAAAATTACAAGAGATCTTCTGATGGACCATTAAAAATACTACAAGAGATCTTTGTAGTTTATTTATTTATTTTTATGGCACCTATGAGAAATCATATCTAAAGCCAATGCGCCAATAATTTGTGCTATTCACGATAGAATATGTGCTCCTGTGAAATGTTACGAGTTCATTTGGGTTTACGATTTAAAAAAATGCAATTTTAAAATGATGATTTGAAAATGTGATTTTTAAAAATGCACTTAAGCGTTAAGCAAAATTGTAATTTTGTATTTAAAATTGAAGTTTAACATTTAAAATTGTGCATTTTCAAAAAGGTACTATATTGTCTGTGATTTGAAAATACAAATTATCTGCTTCTCAAATTATAATTTTTTAAAAATACAATCCCAAATGATATATTTTATGTGATTTGAGTTAAAATCGTACCTTTAATTTTTTTTTTTTTTTTTTTTTTTTTTTTAAAAAAAAACTCTATCTTTTACCTTAAACTAGAATTCTAGATCCCCATGAGGCAGACGTAAGCAGCCTAACTATCATGTGATTACGACATTAGATGAAAGCAAGATTGTTGGCGTTGCAAATCTTGTATTTCAGTAATATTTTCTAATTCTAACGTTTGTTAGGTTACAATAGTCCGTCAATAAAAGTCTAAAATTTTGGTTCAGAAAATTTGATCATCCGACCTTCGCTCGAGCGAACTTGTGACTGATGTCATGGGTGAAAAAATAATGGGAGCTCCATCAATTGTTAGCTTGATCTTGCGATCTTTCTGACAGTTTTGCAATTTTCTTTGCTATGACCCTACTTCTATTTAAGTACAATAAGGACAACCTAACCATCCAATTCATGTTTGTTAAGAGTGTTAAATTAGCATTGTGAAATTGTTTTTGAAATAAAAATATAAATTTTAGTAATATTCTTAATATATTATTTCGAAATGCAATTCGATTAAAATAAACTAATTAAAGAACATAAATTTTTTATAAATTGGCATTTAAAAATGATATGCGTTATTTATCAAGTGAGAATTACATGTTTTTTAATAGTATAGGCTTATCACATATTTTTTTAATAGCTTAAAAAATGAGTAATTATATATTTCAATTTCTGTGTTTATCTTGTGTCAATCAAAAGTGACGTGGCTTTTAAAATTACCATTAAATTTATAATAAATCATTAATGACTTTTGATTTAATGGTAATTTTAAAAATAATATTAATTTTGATAGACATATGATAAATATGAAATTGACATATATCATTACTCTTAAAAAACACACCTTACATGCTAGTATATAGGAATTTTCTAAAAACTAGTTCGTTGGGAATTTATATCCTACGCTAAGTATAGCCAATCACGCATTTTAAATACGAACTTCTAAACCAAAAATTGCAATCAGGAACATAAATTTGCCGGAAAGAAAAAATAAATAAATAAAAAGAAAGAAAAGAAAGTTAGAGAGAGAGAGAGAAAGTTTGACGAAAAGCTACCAACATTTTTATCCCAACCCGGTGAAAAAGAGAGAGAGAGAAGGTTTGACGAAAAGCTACCGACATTTTTATCCCAACCTCGTGAAAGATACGACAAGAAGAATTCTCTTTCACGCGAAGAAACGGGAGAACAAGACTAGCAGATAATCCCCATGAAGGTTAGGTGACATTACACCTGAAACGTAGACAGAAGTACCACCGCAACGGAAAACAAAAAAGAAAAAGAAAAGAAAGGAAAGGAAAACCAAAAAAAGACAATATTAGGAAAAAAGAAAGGGGGAGAGAGAAGGAAAAAAGAGGCATACCCAGAACAGAGAAGAAGGCATGGAAGATCAGGAAGAGGGAAAATAAGGGAAGGAGTTTCTTATTGTTACAAAAAGAGGCCGGAGAAATCAGAAAGAGAAAGATGGTGGAGGTGGTGAAGAGGGATATGTTGGAAGACGTGGCAATTATAGGGGGATTGATTGGGGTGCAATTTGTGTATGCAGGAAACTCAGTGGTGCTAAGTTATCTTATGTCTATGGGCCTCAAGCCTCTAACCATTGTTATTTTCTCTACCTTTGCTAGCTTCCTCATCCTCTGTCCCATTGCCGTTTATTTTGAAAGGTTCTTTTTCTTTTTCTTTTTTTCTCTGATAAATGCTTACAATGGTTTTCTTTTCTCTTGTTTTGTTCTATTTAGGGTCTAATTAGTATATATGAATGAATTTATGCCTGTAATATTGCAGGAGTAGGTGGCCAAAGAAATTCAGCTTGAAGTTGATTACTCAGCTGGTTTTGATCGCCTTTGGAGGGTAAGAAAATTGCATTTCCATTCGAATAATCAGGAAAAATGAATTGGGAAAACATTATATGTATCAGATGATTGTTGTTTTTGTTTACTTCTTTTCATGTTTGTGTTCTTGTTCGCTAGAAATGTGGTGGGGGGAAATTTTTTTCATGTTTGTGTTCTTGTTTTTTCACTAGTGTTTTGCGCCTCCTGATCATGTTTAAATTATCCATTTCTTTCTTTTAATCTTTATTCTATTCTATGTTTTTGGAACTTGTGTTGAAGAAGAGTTTGACACGAGTATCACGGGACACATAAATTTCTGAACCCTAACCAGGATATTATGAGACGAAATATATAAAAATTGGATGAGGCTTCCATGCTGTAGTTTTTACTACAGCATGGAAGCTGTAGATATCTAAGGGCTCAAATCCATTGAAAAAAACTTTCAATGGATCTGGGCCCTTCATTTTTTTTACAGCTTGCATGCTGTAGTTTTTCTACAGCATGCAAGCCTGATCCATAAAAATTAAGGTGTTACATGTTACAATTCATTATCAATTAATATCACAGAATAATGAATTGTTCTAATAACCGAATCTCTCATTAAAAAAATCAATACGACACATAAAGCTGAAAAATTATAAAAAGTATTAATTCTAACATTAATTTTTTATTCGGCAATAATATTTCTAAGGAGCTAGCACTTTCCTTGAGTCATATTATCCTAAATTAATTATGATGTGTTAGGCTATTAATATGAAGTGGATGGGTGGGCAACATCCACTTCTATTGGGTAGGCAACATCTCCTTTTTTTTTCTTTTTTCTTTTTTTTAATCAAAGTAAGAAAGGGAAATTACAATAAAAATAAACAAAAGATGGGCGGGCACAACATCTCCGATCCTTTTCATAGATACAACAAAATCTCCTTTTGAGGGTTATAATTAGTGTCAAGAAAATCTACTATTGCTATGTGGGGAAGGGGGAAGGCTATTTTTTAACTAATCCTTCCAATTTCGGCTTTTATTTTGTGGGTGTAAAACGACATTTTTAGGTAGAGTGTGTGGATGGAATAGCTTTTCAAATATCGCCCTCTCTACCTAACAATCCGGCTTCTGTCAGCTTTGACTCTTTCCCTACCAAAACGACTAGTAAAAGCAAACGCTCAATAATTCAATTACAATTAATATAAACTTTTTACATATTAATGGGCCATTATGTGAAAATCTAATTTAGCTGTTTTTCATTTTAAAATTCTCAACTTGTGCAAGTATATATGTGCTTTTTTTTTTTTTTTTGTTGGTAAATAATCAAATCTTAAATAAATTTTTAATGGTTACTACCCAAAATAAAATAGTTGGTATGTTTGTTTTACAGGGTGACTTTATTTCAGACCCTATTCCTGAAGGGAATCCAGCTAACTTCACCAGCAATGGCAACAGCAATGCCAAACCTTGCTCCGGGGCTTATCTTCGTCATTGCGTGGACTTTTAGGTAGACAGTCAACCTTTTTCATTTTGGTAATACAACATTGCAAAATTGATTTACAATATTTTGACACTTTTTCACTCCTTAATGCTAAGCTACAAGAGACATGAGGACCAAATTTTTAATTTGAATAATATTATTCTTCACGTATATTGACGTGACGTGTTTTAAGTGACATTTATATATATATATATATATTCCATTCAATATGGGGAATGGGTAAAGGAAAATTACAACAGAAGAAATAGAAATAAAGGGTGGGCAGCCAAACAACTCGAACTCAGTGCGATAAAACCTAAAACTATTGAAAATTCGTCAAATAAATGACTTGGCTCATTTAGAAAACTAGAGCGACCACAAAGATCTGCTTGTAGATGCAATGTTCTTGAAACGGAACTGCCAACAAAGTAACAATTGCGGTAAGTGAAAAACGTTCCACAACAATGGAACAAGCACTGAAAAAGGATGAATCGGAGCCTTCGGAGAAAAGCTTCACCATGATACCCAATAAGGGCGGTACCCAGCAAGGAAAGCAGGGGGACACCAAAAAGGAAACTGCAATCAGATTTGGGGTTCTCTAAAGGCAAAAATAAGGTACCATATTTGAAGATCCAAAGAAAAGGAACATGGGGAGCTAATGATCTGACAAGTGGACTAAAAACCGGCAGTGGGAGAGGTGGCGTGTGATGCCCATGTGCATCGAGGTGGCGCGTGATGCCCACACACTAGAGCGGGTGGAGGTGGCAGGAGTAGAGGATGCCGGCGGAGCGGTGGGAAAGGCCCATGGGCGGAGCGGAGAGGCGGAACACGGTATAAATCTGGCTTCCAAGTTGCATAAAAAATAGGAACGAAAAATGAAGGAAAAGAAAAAGAGGGAAAAAAGAGAAAATGGAAAAGCCTCCTCCTCATATGTCGATGAGTTAGGGAAGACAAAATGGGTTTGGGGAAAAACTCACGGAAACTGTAGAGACTGTTAGAAGTCTCACATTGCTGGAAAAACTATTCTCTGTGCTCCTTATAAAATTGTGGCATCCCTTACTTTTCAATGCGTCTTTTGGAGTTGAATTAGATCCACCTTTTGTATATTGTGTTAATTCTAATATGGTATCAAAGCAAGGTTCCCAGTTTATGTGACCCAACTATCATCTGTTTCTACATGTTGGCTTGGATGTCTTTTCGCCACACGTGAAGGGGCGTGTTAGAAGTCCTACATTGCTGGAGAAATTAGTCTCTGTGCTCCTTAATTCTAATAGAGACAGTGACATACCTTTTGGTTTTATTCATAATCACTTAAAATATGTCGGCATTACTCTTTTAATTTTGCAAAATTGTCATTATCTTTTGTGAAATTCTTTCATTACATGAAAACCTGAACATATATCATTATAAGAATTTTTTTTTTTTTTTAAGAGATTTGCATAAGAACACATAAAAATATACAAAATAAGATAGTAAGTTTGTTGATCCACTACTAGGTGAAATGACTGCCACAATAATATTATTATTTCTATGCTCATTGATATAGTTTAATTGCAATAATTGCAGATTAGAGAAAGTGAAACTTAGTTGCCTATACAGCAAAGTCAAAATCGTAGGCACGTTGCTCTGCGTTGTAGGTGCTCTCGGAATGAGCATAATGCACAGCACTGCGGTTGCAGAAAAGCAGGCTCAACTATCATCTCCGTCGCCGGATATTGTCTTTGACAAAGAAAAAATCATCGGCTGCCTCTACCTCCTTGCTGCTGTTTTCATTTTGTCCAGCAATGTCGTATTGCAGGTAACTTCAGCAAGAAAACTTCAGAAAGAACACTTGTTAGAGCTCTTATTTATACATGTTTTCTTTAATTATGTATGAGATAACTTCACTTACCTAATTGTCATTGATTTTATAATGTCATTCTCAAAATATAAAATTTTTTAATTTAGTGTATTTAAATTTAAATTTTTTGTTAATTTTTCTCATCCGTTAGAATTTTCTATTAAATCATAACAGTAGTGTCAAAATTTTTAAAATATTTCTCATTTTTTTTAGGAAAAACAAAAAATAAAAAAAAATTACAAGAATTTAAGCATTGGTTAGAATTTTATGAAATTTATAAAAATATCCACGCCTAAATCTTTGAAAATATATATATATATATATATAAGAGCAAGATTTAACGAAAAATTCTTATAAATTGAGACATTGCACTTAATTAGAATTTCAATACATTAAATTAAAAAATTTTAAATTTTAAAAGAACATTATTAAATAGGTCACAATTCAAAATATAAGTACAATTATCTCAATATTTAACATACTAGTGATGATTATTTGCATGACAGGCTGCAACATTGAATGATTTTCCTGCGCCAATGTCCTTGTGTGCAATAACATCCTTGATCGGTGTGGTTTTAACAGCAGCTGTACAATTAATCCAAGATCATAAAATTGAAACCAGTTGGCCACTAGTGGGTGTTGGACAGATGGTTGGCTATTCTGCATTGGTAATCACGACGTGTCCCTCCATTTTTCCTAACTATTTATGCCATATGATTTTTCTATTTAGTAATGCTGTTTAGTAGACTATAA
Source organism: Betula pendula (assembly GCA_900184695.1). NCBI lineage: Eukaryota > Viridiplantae > Streptophyta > Magnoliopsida > Fagales > Betulaceae > Betula > Betula pendula. Next base: position 1,031,289 of record FXXK01000121.1, on the reverse strand, counting down.
TACGACTGTCATATAATTTTATATTGTAACAATAAAAATTAGTACTCGTAAAAAAAATAATAAGGAAGGATTAATTTTTACTGTCACACATGTCAGTTGTATTCTAGTTTAATAAATAACATTATTCTTTTTCGATTAGTCTCTCTATTATGACACTGTTCAAATCCCAAGTTAATTAGTTCTATCTCCAATCATGCCACAGGATAAAGGGGCTTGCCGGCAACTTTAGCAGAAAGAAGAATTATGAGATGGGAAAGAATAATAGCATATAAGATTAATATTTCACAGAAAAAAGTTTTTTTTTAATTTTTTTTTTCTTGTTATTAGTATTTTTTGTCTTATTAATTCTTTTTGTAAGTTTCACTTGAGGGTAACATGTTTTGAGTGAGAAGGAGAAAATTGGCAAGCTCAAAACATCATATGTATCCATGATATGCAAGAAAATGCATCTTTATGGAACCACAAGAGAAAATTTAATAAACCACTTATTGCTTTGATTTTTTTTTTTTTCGATAATTTTTCTATGAGCCAATAATTAAGCTAAAGACTACTAATTTATTGCTCGTCCATTTATGTAATTGGAAATTTATAAATATTTGAATGCACAGGGAGGTGCTGTGAGTGGAGCATGTGTAAGCTTCAACGGATGGGCGATGAAAAAAAGAGGGCCGGTTTTGGTGTCCACGTTTAGCCCCATTAGTACAGTCTGCTCAGTCATTCTCTCAGTGGCCACCTTGGGAGAAACCATTGATATTGGAAGGTAAATTAGCTATAATTTCTTCTCATCAATATGATACCTTCTACGGAAAATATATGATTCGTTATAATATAAATTAAATTATTAAATTCATCGATTCTAATCTGCTTATATAAATTTTTGAGATTAGTGCTGATTTAATACCGTATTAAAGCAATGGTTCTGAGTTCAAACCATATTTCTATCATTCACCTCCCTTTTTATTAAATATTCTACGTGTTGGGCTTCACCTTCCACACGTGAGCGGAAGTATTAGAATACATATTAAATGATTAAATTCATCTATTCCTTTCAACATCTTATTACTCATTTTCATAATGCAGCCTTGCTGGTATGTTCCTCATGTTCACTGGCCTTTACTTTGTGCTATGGGCTAAAGGGAAAGAAGGCTCCCACGAGGGGGATGACTTGGAGAGTGAGTTCAATGCAGAGAAGCCTCTCTTAAGTTAATATGTGATTAGTAAATGTTTACTCTTGTTTAGTCGGTAGATATTCAAAGAAATGAAAAGTGGCATGAAAGACAAATGATATACTAATGACTTGTTCCAATGCGCCAACAAGGCATGCATACTTTTTAATAATGCAAAGCACTATATCTATCGTGAGAGATTGAAGAGACAACATTCATGTTCTCAGAGCATAAAAGCTCCAATATCTGCAGTGTTGCTGTGTTTTGACAAGGGACATGCTCTTGAGTTGAGTAGGCACAATTTTTCAGAGATGGTGGAGGTTGCTTGAAAGGAGGAATGGAGTTAAGCAACAGAGAATTTAGATAACTTTTAGAAATTATACTACAAATAACCATTTCAAGTTTAACTGATTGTTTCATATCCTTGGGGGGTTATAGGCCAATTGAACTTTACACTAGTAGCTAGGTTTGAGAAGTCTAGTTTGCCAATATTATGGGGGTTTGTCTGAAAATTTGGCATTGTACAAATGAGTGGTATTTAGTTTCATTAATATTTGTATTATGAGCTTCCTTTTCGGTGTTCTTGTTAGGTAACAATCACCAAAGGCAAGAGAAGACAAATATGGAATGCAGGAAAAAAACATGGAAGGCAACAAATCACCAAAGGCTACTTTCCCCACAAACCTAATCCCCAATTAGCAAGTGAATAAGGAATGATTACTTTACCTTTGTATAACCCTAAATCAAAAATCAATCCACTATAAATGTAACCCTAAGCTAGCTACAAGAATATGGTATCAGAAATGCAATAACAAACCCATTTTCTCTATTTTATTTTCTAAGTTATGGTGTGATGCTATCATTTGGTATTAGAGCATACCAATTCCGTGTATGGTCAATACCTGTAAGCAACATCATCATAAAGTGGACCAGGACATAGTCCATTTCATGGAGCGCTTTGAACAACAATGGAAGGATATGGTTGAAGTTCTTTAAGCTCTTAACCTTAAGTATGATCGTCTCTGTGAAAGTGTCCAGCGTATGCAGAGCTCCACCCCCAACTTCGCAGCTTCCTTCGACTTTGCTAATACCATTGAACCTAGGTGCAACGAAAATCTGATTAACACTTGGATGCTACATCTTGAGTTTCCCCATTACAAGGGTGGCATGCCTTCGAGGTGGTTGTACTGTGCCGAGCAATTATTCGAATATCATCAAACACCTTTGACTCAGCAAATCAATATTACCTCCTTTCATTTGGAAGGGGAGACCTGCAGTGGTACCAATGGACCATGACCACCGACCCACTTATCAACTAGAATGAATTCTCAAAGGCCTTAGTGACAAGCTTTGACCTGACGGAATATGAAGACTATGCGGAATCCTTCGCGAAATTGCAACAAATCGACAGCCTAAGGGAGTATTAGAAGGAGTTCGATGTTGATACTGGTGTCCAAAACTCCAATTGGTTGGATGATATTTTGACTATAATGAATAATATTGCTTTATTTAATTATTGAACATTGAGCATATATATTGATGCTTTAAATGTATATATGTGCGATTGTATATTTTCCTATTATATGTATGTAAGGTCCTCAAGTTACATTATATATGACTATGGTGTGAGTAATGAGGTTATCACACAAAATATCATAGTCATATGTCCTTGTAACTTATAAAAAGTTTGTTCATAGTCATAAATAGAACTGAGAATTCCATCTAGATTATAACATGTCAACCTTAACGATTTGTCTAATCAGGAGAAGCAGGTAGACTTCGGGTTGATATGTTGGTGTAGGAGCAAGATAGTGTCATGCACCTAACGGACCACGTGAGTCATCATTCTTTTAATAAACTATCATAAAGAATGATGTACGTGCACAACTACTTACAAAAGTTACTCTAAATCTTAAAAAGATCGTGAACCCATATGTGAAGTATAGGTCACTTTGACGTATCAAAGAATGAGACCTCCTAACGGTCAACATCTCGATGCATTGGGTAATCGCATGTAGCATTGTGGGAAGATCCTCTTCAAGAATGAGTCCAAGTCATTTGTCAGGAGGAAAGTGACAAGAAATATTCTCCTTGTTTAAATTTAATGAAAATGATTATTCTAAAGCTCGGGCCTAAGTGTTTCAATGAGATTTACTGAAACTTTTATGTACATAGTGAGATGGAGTCTCACATAGTACAAAGGATGATCATGTAATAAAATCAGGAACTTAAGGAAAATAGGTAGTGAATAAAGTGACAATTTATAGACATTGATGCAACTACAAAATGATTCCATGGAGGGGTAATATATATTAAATAAGTATGTCACGATGATTAATTGATTAAATCAAAAATATTAATCAGAGTGCAGTCACATTTGTTTAGTGGAATCAATTATGATTAATAGTGTCATATGACAAGTCATGGATGACAAGTGTCACGTGCCTTTTAGAGCTAATATTATTTTTTCCTTTAGGTCCATCTTTGAGCTAATGTAAATTGACTAATTATTTTGGGCCTCAGTTATGTATTTATTGATTTGGGTTGGTTTTTATTTAATAAAACATGGCTAGAGAATTTAATTCCCAAGTAGCCATTATTTGGAAATGATTGGGTTAAGAAATTTAATTCCTATACATAGTCCAAATAAAAGGATATGGTTGAAGTTCTTTTGGTTCTTAACCTTAAGCATGACCGTCTCTCTGAAAGTGTCCAATGTATGTAGACCTCCACCCCCACCTTCGCGGCTTCCTTTGACTTTGCTAATAACATTGAACCTAGGTGCACCGACATTCCAATTAACTCTCGGATGCTACATCTTGAGTTTCCCCACTACAAGGGTGGTTGTACTTAGCCGGACAATTTTTCGAATATCATCAAACACCTCTGGCTAAGCAGATTCGCATTGCCTCCTTTTATTTAGAAGGGGAGACTTGTAGTATTACCGGTGGACCATGACCACCAACCCACTTGTCAACTAGAAAGAATTCTCAAAGGCCTTATAGACAAGCTTTGGCCTGACGGAATATGAAGACTATGCGGAATCCTTCGCGAAAATTGCAACAAATTGACAACCTAAGGAAGTATTATAAGGAGTTCGAAAAGCTAGCCAACTAGGTACCGGGGTTGAGCGATCCCTTCCTAATCAGCTATTTCATTGGAGGACTAAAGGAGAGATCCCCCTGAATGTCGAAATGTTTCGTCTAAATACGCTTACCTCAACTATTGGACTAGCCTGATTGCATAAGGAATAATAGAGTCACTGTCGGTGTAACAACCGAGAATTACGATAACATAAAATAATAGAATAATATCATCAAAATGCTTGAAGTAAAGTGTCATAATGTTTTTCTAGGAGTTACATACATATTCTAGAAATATGAAGATTGGTCGGAATTCAATTAAGAATTGAAAATGAATTGAGGAGAATATTGTGCCTAGAAACTTTGGTCACATGAGATTATGTGAAAATATTCTCGAAATGATTCGAGTAATATACCAAAATGTTCATCTCCGAGTCATCTAGCTACCCTTCAAATCTCGGGTCAGTTGGAGTTTCATTTAGGGGTTGAAAATGGACTGAGAAGACGGATCAGTCTAGTTGCTAATGGAAGGTTACAACGTGGCAATATGAGAGAGATAGGTTGACATGGCAGAAATGTGGGTTGCAAGTGATGACATCATCATAACGATGTGGCACTTGGGGGGAACACGAGTTGACGATGTCCCTGCTAACGTGGCAGCTTGGGCTACACGTTGTTGACATCAATAGCAGCCTTAGGGCTCTCTATGATGGTGACACGTGTCATTGATCCATGGGTACTCCAAACTTGTATAACTCAGCCACCCCTCTTCCATTTCTCACATTTCTTCCAAACTTCTCATTTTATCCTAAAATTTTTCTGAGTTGTTCCAAAACGTTTTGAGAGATTTTGTGAGAATCGAGGTGCTCAGGAAGCTCGGAAAGCTCAGTTTTGAAGTTCGAGTGCGTTTGAAGTCGAATTGCTCGGTATAATTTCTAAACCTTAGTTTTAATTGTTTAATTGTTTAGAAGTTTAGATATATCCTTGTAACGCTCAATTAGCCTAAAATAGTTAGTTAAATATTTATATAACACAGTCGTAATGCTCGGTTATATTTAGAATAATATTTAAATATTACAATAATGTTATTGTAATACCTAAATATGTTTAATTAATATTATAGTAGTGCCATTGTAATGGCCAAATATTTTGCTAATACAGTAATAATACTTATATAAATATATGTGGAAAAGCTAGATAACCATTGTAACGCTTATATAGCATTATAATACATTTAAATGTCCTGTAGTAATGTCAAGATTATTAAGAGGCTACATTAATATGGTAAAATGATATCTATGTATTATTTCTATAAAAACCATATAGAAAAGGGTATGCATGTGATATGGGTACACAAGTAAACATGTTGTTGTACTATCCGAGTTTCCTTAGGTGGAAGATAGAGTATAGGATTAATAATTCTTGGATAAATTAAAGGTCCTAGGATATAAATTGGAATGAGACTTAGGAGTTTAAGATAAGAATAAAGACAAATGTGTGGTCACATTATAAATGTAATGTGAGACCAAAGTCAAAGAGTTCTCACAATAGTCACTACAAGAACTTTAGTCTTTAGCGACCGCTAAACGTCTAAATGTCGTCGCAAATGGCTTTTAGCAATGACAGTTTGTCGCTATTAAGTTGCGGTTGTTGCTTTGTCATGAAATGTTATCTGCGACGATTTTTATGTTGTCATTGATATTTTTTATCAATGACAACTTTTTATTGTCGCAAATAACATTAAAGATGATCAAGAAAAATATAAGGACATGTTGATGAGAATTTAGGAATCAATAATAAAATACCACTCGCAATAAGACGAATTTTTATAGGATAAGGCTATTTAGAGGATATCGAACCTCAAGGACTGTTCTTTGTCGAATGTTTATTAACTATTCAAGATCTCCTCTAATCTAACTCAGAGAATAAATTTGTTGATTTTTGAATCGAAAACTTAAAAAAACAAACATAAACTAATAATGAATTAATTGGGAAGAAACATAGGGACTTGAATCCACCACAAATCTCATACCAATGGTCATTCGTACTCACATGGGATTCTCATTATACACATGAGATGATACGCGCATGGTTGTCAACCATACGACAACATCGACAAGAAAACACTTTTATTTTAAAGAAAATGATAACTCATCTTAGGTTTGCACGGATCGATCACCTAACCACTACTTATGATACGATACGTGTTCCCTAGCATGACCTATACAATTCCTAAACAACATACACATAAACAAGAATAAAAAATAATCCATCCTAGGTTGCATGAATTATTTACCTAAATTACATTAAGCTAAGATATAGCATGATTTATGATTCCTAAGCATGACCTATGATTCCTAAGCATGATCTATCAAGTCTTTTGAATGAATGTCAATTTAATTCCATTGCATAGCTATCATCTCCATAATCACAAAAAAAAAGAGATGTTGGATTCATTCAAGATAATAAAGCTTTCTTATAGACAAGATCGAATATAATCAGGAATGAGTATGATCATTGAATAATAGTTACAAAGGTTTTTGTAATTTTCTAAGCTAAACAATCATTATATGTAATCTGAAAATCCCAAAATTGAAATACAAATTAGACCATGGTGCTTGGAAAGGGCTTCATCAATGCCCTATGATGAGCTTAGTTACTCATGGAGGAGATGAAATTATCTTTGGATGAAGAGAAATCAAGTCCTAGACTTGGTTGAGCTGCTGGACAAGCTTCTGAATGAACTAAGAACCCTAATTTTGTTGATGTCCATGAAAATTTGTCCCACCTTTGGATCAGACCTTGCATTCCTATTTGACTTCCCCCAAAACCACAATCCAATCCCTTAGTTTAAGGGATTGAGTCTCCCCCAATCCCTCACTGCATGGAAATTGAGTCAAAATCATTATTTGAGGGATTCCAGAGCTATTCTCGTGGCTGATCTGATCTTCTAGATACTTCTTTCTCCAAATCCAGTGAAGATCACACATCAGATCCTGATTGACCGAATGTGCTCGAGCTTCTTTGAGATTGCACTCAAGCCAAGTGATGCGCTCGAGCCTAGTGAGTATTGCGCTTGAGCCCTTTCAGTCAATGCTGTGCTCGAGCTTCTTTGGCAGGTGCTCGAGCCACTTTGATCTTTAGTGTTGAGCTCGAGCACATTGGAACTGCACTTGAGCCATTTTACTCTCATCAGCATATCTTGAAATGTTTTAGCCCAAAATCCATAGTTAAACTCGCACTTTCAACTTAGAACATGAAAACACTAAGAAACACAAAAACACGACAACACATTATCTTACAAAACAAACTAAGGGTTAATAAATGCGAGTTAAGAGGCTTGAATGTATAACATTCAAGGCTTATCACATGTCGTTGCTGTAATTAATTATCCTCAATGACTTATAAAGTTGTCATGGATAACAAGTCATTCACGAAGACTTAGGTAGTTGTCACTGATAACAAGTCATCCACGACAACTTAGGTAGTCTTCGTGAATAACAAGTCATTTGTAACGATTTACAAGTCGTCACAAATAAATTTGTATTATTTTTTTTTATTTGAAAAAATTAAATTTTATTTATGTTACGGTAGTTACCTGATAGAGAACAACTATCATTCTTACATTATACAAGTATTCAATCAATAAATACCTTAACACTCGTGTGCATTAACCAAAGTTTTGAAACTATATAAAAAATGGTAAAAACAAACATGAACATTCGTCTATATAAAAAATAAGTGGTTCAAATTTTCATTACATACATATTAAAAATTTCCATACAAGTTGCTGACTCAAAATTATCAAAATTATTTTTCAAAGACACCTAAAATCATTCAATAATTACATATCTTATACCATTTGAAATTTTAAAACCATAAAGGAGCAACCACCAATTTAGATTTGTCAAAGCAGCTTTATCTCATCTGATCCACCAAGAACATATATTGATTTAAGGAATAAATCCTATTAATGGATTATAAGGAGAAAGATCAGTCCAAGAATTTCATATGTAGAACAATAATGATTTGAGCAAACTTTATGAAGCGAAAAAGTTTAACATGTATAGCACATGAACAAGGTAAGTATTACTATTGTATTCTTCAACAAATCAATGACCCAATAGTTTTGTTTCAAGGAAGAAGAGAAGAAGAATGACACATTAGTTAACATTTCGACAAAATATCCCCATATACTGGAAAATGCAACATGTATGTTGAACAAATTGGAAAATATGGAAGCCATTTAACAACCCACTATACTTCCAACTAGTATAAAGTATTGGCAGCCAAATGAAAATGTTTGACTAATTCTTCTGCAATCATGAGGGATAGATTGGCTTTCATACTAGCATGGGAGATTTGATCCTTACTGAGCTTTTTTTTTTTTTTCACTGCTACCCCAGTCGCTAAAAGCAACATTGGCAGATTAACCACAACACCAACAAAATATTTAAAAAGATTTGAGTCGTCATCATGTGCTTGCTCAACAGGTACATTACCCTCAACATTCATGTTCTTAGTATACCTTATCACCGATGTCTTCAACATTTGCTTGTACTGTTGGAAAATTGTATATGTTTGTATCGTATAAGATGAATACGTTAATATTTATTGGCTTGACATGTAGGTTCACAAACTATTTTTTCTTGAAGAAGACTAGCAGAGCATATGGACATGTTAACAAACTAAATAGACCAAAAAAAAAAAAACTAACTAAATATACTAAACTGGTCCACCAGCTGATTTGGCAGTGATTTATTGGGGTGATTTTATAAGTGGTGATTTAACACCTATATAGTAATGATAACCTAGGGGATGACAGACAACCAACAAACATGAAGTAGTATATGCAACTTCATCTTCCTTAAATAATGGATATAAAATAGTACTTACGGGCAGATTTGGTCATAAGGCAGCAAAATCTTAAAAAGTCTGACAAAGACTTACCCTTCTTATCCCACTGAAAGTAATTAAGCTGCAACATAGCTGAAAATCAGTAAATAGTTAATAAATGGATTTGACAAAGCATAGAGATCAGCAAGGTGTAGAGGAATCACATAGTTATCGTGGCAATATGTTTTAATTGTTGTTTCGCCCTTTTGTGTGACCGTATTCATCACCCATATATATCATCAGAACGCCCTAATTAGATAAAAATTATGATCAGAAGACAAAGTAATTTTAGCACCATTTGTGTAAAAATCGCTCATAAGTTGGTCCAAAGATACAACTAGCTAAACACATTTATGTCTAATATAGAACAGAAGGTGATTTGGGCAATATATTAGAACATTCTACATGTTGTGTGAACATTGAAATTCATATCAAATTGCGAACTCTTACAAAAGTAACTAAATATTGTTGCATTTCCAATCCATTGTATTCGTTACCCAAGCAAACTCTAAGCACCTCTTTTCAGGGTTTTTGTTTTTTATTTGTCTTTTTAGTTATTACTCGTCATTCTTTTCATAAACAATATAATATGTTGGGGTACTACATACAAGTCTGAGTTGTTCTCCTAAGAACAAGAATTTTGTAGGATGTATAAAGGACTATGCAGATTACAAATCATATATATGACGTGTAGTTGTACGTGTATGTGGGGTCCTTAGGAGCATGCTAGAAAAGACTCATTTGAACGTTAAAATAAATCTCTAATGTCATGTTTTTAAGCCCAAGAAAATCACTGAATCACATACAGTTTAGTGGTCCAACAACCATAATCATAAGTTGTTGATCCAACCTTTTCTGAAGGTTAGAACTCCAATACATGATACTCAACTCTAGAACAAATATATATATGTCTAGCTTTTCAACCATCTTTTCAATAGCTTGTACAAATTTTGTGTCCATTGATACTTTCCATATTTCAATTGACCCAGACTTCCAGAAACATCCAACAATGAAACAAAAAGATAAATACATAAAGAAAACAAAGAAGATGTTCCACCAAACAGAAAAAGAAAAAAAACAAAAAACAAAAAACAAAAGCAAAAATGTAATAGAAATGATAGCAACGAGGTATTATGGTCCTAGGACATACTAGTCACTATCTGCATACATGGTTAGATGTCTGATCATGCATGCTACATCACTATAGTCCCTAACAACTAAATTAATCCTTTTTCTTTACTCTTGCCAAGGACTTCAGCAGAAATGATCATCTCTGATAAAAAATTTGCAGTCTTCTCCTTTGAAGGCTCTAGACACCGTCAATTATGAATTGCAAGCTATCTTGCTAGAGGGACTAAGGGCATAATAGCGCCAATGAGAAAAAAAATTTAAGTCATGTTTCTTGGAAACATTCAAATGATAACAAGATATCAAATACTCAGTTATTAAAGATGACCCACAGACTTCTAAATATAAAGAATCTTGTCGCGATTTTGCAAATCAGTTTGAAAGTTGGCAAAATCTCATGAAAAAAAGGAAAAAAACAAAAACATGTTATAAAGCCCTTACATAAACAATTGGTAAGTGGTATCAAAGTGTAACATCATTCTCTTTTTTGTTTGCATCTATTATAATCATCACCATTAATCACTCTTTCTATTATTGTTATTATTTTGGCTAATGATCTATACTCTCAATCGCTTTGTCATTGTACAAACTCAACAAGAAGGCACAGAAACGTACAAATATATGCAAGAAAAAAAAAAAAAAAACAATGAATCCAAAGGAAAATTTTAGTCATATGAAACATATATAAAATGCACATTGACTCACATGCATTTTGATTATAGGCCAGCATAAAGTCAGTCGTGTTAATTTTAGGGCCTTTAGAAGTGAGCCATTACGGAAACTTTTTCTACCTTATACACCAATGTCACACTACAAGAATTTGTCCATCAGCGTTGACCTTATCAACATCGACACTACAAGAATTCCAATAATGGCAGCATTTTACTATAAAATAAAAAAATAGCGTTGACGCTGATGTTATATCTACATTAAAAAAAAATTAAAATAAAACAATCTATTGGCGTCGACTTCTGTTAACCCTAAATAAATAAAAAAAAGGAAAAGTCCACATACCCTCTCAAACTACGACTCAATTGATAATGTCTCTTCCAAACTTTCAATTATGACAATGTTCTCCGCAAACTACCAAACAATTATCAATGTCCCCCAATGCTAGAATAAGACAATAATGACCCTATAAATTCTTTAATAAGACAAAAATACCCTTATGAATTCAAATAATAATAATAAAAATAAAAATAAATTTTTTTAATTTTAATTTTAAAAAATAATTTTTTAAACAAAAATATTTATATTTCTTTTAATTTTTAATTTCACCATTTAGGGGGGTTTTTTAAAAAAAAAATTAATATTTTTTTTAATTTAGTTTTAGTTTTTCTGCCCTTATTATTTGAAAATAATAAAAATAATAGTTTATATTTTATTGTTTAAAAAATAATTTTTTAAACGAAATCTTTATAATTTCTTTTAAAAAATTTTGAATTGGGTAATTGGGTGGTAGTTTTTTTTTTATAAACAAAAAAAAAACTATTATTTTTTAAATTTTTAGTCTTAGTTTTTACTAGAATTATTTTATTTTATTCTATTAAGTGTATTTTCGCCCTTAAGGGGACATTGACAATTGTTTAGTAATTTGGCGGAAAAATTGTCATTATTGAAAGTTTATGAGAGACATTGTTACAATTAGGGATGAGTAAAACCTGACCCTACCCGCGCAACCTGCCCGATCTGCCCCAACCCTACCCGAAAATTTTGAATTTTTAAAGTTTAATCGCGGATTCGGGTTGTTTTTTTACATATCCGTGTAGGTCGGGTAGGGTTGCGGGTTGTTTTTTTGAAAATCGCGGGTACCCGACCCGACCCGCGATTTATGATATGATATAAATATTTTTTTTTCCTAATTTCCATTCAGACAGTCAGACCTACCTAACTCTCAGACTCTCTCTCTTCCGTCTCTCTTCTTTTTTTTCCTTCTTCCCTTCTTTTCTTCTTTTCCCCTTCTCTTCTTTTCTCTTCTTTTCCCCTTCTCCATCTCTGATTCTCTGTACCGCTCTTCTTCTCTTCTTTTTTCCTTTTCTGTACCGCTCTTCTTCTCTTCTTTTTTCCTTTCTCTTCTTTTCTTTTCTTCTTTTCTTCTTTTCTTCATCTCTTCCAGCTGCCATGCCGTTGCCACGCAGTCGCCGTCCATCCCTCTGCCACATCGACGCCGTCCCGCGGTCACACTGTGTCGGCGCCTCACCTGAGTCACCTAATTTATCATTAGATCTGATTAGTTCTAATCAGGTATTTACTCGGCCCGCCCCGCAAATCCGCAACCCGGCGGATTAAAATCAAAAGATGTTGGTTGCAGGTTCAAATTTTCAAATCTGAATACTACGGATCGGGTATCGGATACCCGCGATACCCGACCCAAACCAACCCATGCTCATCCCTAGTTACAATTGAAAGTTTGGGAAGAACATTGTCAATTGAGTGATAGTTTGAGGGAAGTATGTTGACTTTTCCTCTAAAAAAATAAATAAAATAGAAAACCATTAGCATCAACACTGTTGGGCTATTATCAACGTCGAGTTGCAGGAGACAACCCTGATAATAAGGTCGACGCAGTTGACCAGAAATTTTCAAAAAAAAAATGTAAGTAGAAAAATAAAAATTTATAAATATCAGAGTTGACCTAAGAGTCGTCAACCTAAAAGTTGACACCAATGACATATTATCAATGCCGACATTCAATAGCCTACACTGATAATAAATCAATATCGTCGACTTTTAGGTCGACATTATGGAACCTAAATAAAAAATAATAATTAAAAAAAACATGATAAGCCTATGAAATTTTAATATATATATACACTATTTCTTTTTCTTTTTATTTAATATATATATATATATATATATATAGTATATATATATATTATAATTAAGTTTTCACAATGTCAGAGGACCTATAATATGTGATATGGATCAAGACATTCTATAGGAGTTTCATCACGTTCTCTCCGTTCCATGAAGGGTTCTTGTTCTTTTTCAGAATGTGTAGAGACCTCAACTTGTCATATGGATCAAGACATTCTACACGGATTCTCAATATTCAAATTCCCAAGTCACTGACAAATTGACGGCTTTTCAAAGTATACTTTGCAAACATGTTATGTTTGCTTTCCTCTACAAGATCTTGGATTGAGATAATTTCTTGAGCATCCTCCCATTCGACATCATTGAACGTGATACAATCAAATGATCAATCGAATTTGGTAAGATTGAAGGTTTTATCGATCGTTTGATCAATCCTAGTGTATTAGTTCGATCAATCAAAATCTAATTTTTTATTATCCTAATGCATTAGTCTGATTGACAGTGATACGATCAAAAGTTTGATAGAACTTGTTGGGACAATTTTCTGATCCAGCAGCAAGTACACCTACCTGTAAACAGAGAGAAATTAGACACAAGAGCTTGCCGGAGGGGTCTGGCGGGGGATAGCTCCGATGCCTAAGTGAGTTTGGTTTCTAGGGTTGATTCTCAACAGAAAAGACTTAGGATATTTTTCATCGATTATGTTACTTACCTCCTCAACCGAATTTATCTCCCCTTTTATATAATGGCGGACCCCCCGAGACTCATTTAATGAGCCTCTGCCATGGGACCTTAAGCTCCCCATTCTCTTGTATGCCCATGCGGGCCAATAATGATCCTTCCACCTGTCGCGCATACACTAATCCACGGCATATGAATCTCTGCCTGCTTGTCACGTCAATCGCATCCTTGGAGTAGGTGAATCTTGGAAACACATAGGGGAGATAATCGAGATCGTCTGCCTTAAATGCGAACCATAATGGGCCTTGTCCTTTATTCATCAAGGTTCATTACCTTCTTCAGCTAGGGAACCGGACCTTGAGGTGTAGAGGAACCCTTAACGCGGTAACCAAACCTTGCAACGAGGGTCGGCTACTATATAGACTTGGGCCCCTCATATGCGGACCGGACTAGTAAATGGGATATGGGCCTACATATAACTTTTGGGCCCAACCCCAACAGAACTTAACATGATTGAAGGTTCGATTGAACTTGACATGACTGAAGGTTTGATTGATCGCCTGATCGATCCTAGTGCATTAGAATGATTGAAGGTTCGATCGAACTTTACACGACTGAAAGTTCTATCAATCGTCCAATCGATCTTAGTGTATTAGTACGATCAATTGTAATACGATCAAATGATTGATCGAACTTGATACGATTGAAAGTTAAATCGAGCATCCGATCGATCCTAGTGCATTAGTTCAATCGATCATGGTAAGATTGAAAGTTCAATCGAACTTCATCCGAGTAAAGGTTCGATCGAATATCTGATTGATCCTAGTGCATTAGTCTAATCGACCATGATCCGATCAAATTATCTATAAAACTTAATACGATTGAAGGTTAAATCGAACATATGATCGATCCTAGTGCATTAATCTGATTGATCATGATAAGATCAAAGGTTCGATCAAACTTTACATGACTAAAGGTTCGATCGATCGTTTGATCAATCCTAGTGCATTAGTACGATCAATCAAAATCTAAGATCAAAGGTTCAATCGAACTTGACACGAGTGAAGGTTCGATCAATCGTCCTATCGATCTTAGTGCATTAGTAACAAATGATCAATCGAGCTTACGATTGAAGGTTTGATCGAACGTCCGCTCAATCCTAGTGAATTAGTCTGATCGATCGAACTCTAAGGATTTTGTATTATTCCAATGCATTGCTAAAGGTTTGATGAAACATCTGATCAATCATAAGGCATTAGTTCGATCAATCATGATATAATTGAAGATTCGATTAAAATCTTTAGATTTTATATGATCTTGATGCATTAGTTCGATCGATCATGATACAATCGAAATATTTTGAATTTAGAAATGTATTAGTCCAATTGATCATGATACGATCAAATCATAAATTGAACTTTATCAATTTATTATTATCTTTGTGCATATTAGTCTGATTGATCGTGATACGATCAAATGATGAATTAAAGAAATCTTTTCGTTGTGTTCCATATTTCTATAGTTTCTTACCGTGTCAATTTCCAATTCTTGGTCATTGAGATTCATGTGAAAACTATGCAACCTAGCTTCTAAACAGAGACTTACGAAGGGGAACTAGCTGTACTACTGCCCAAACATCGGGCTAGTAGGTGTGATCGACAGAGCAAGGAAAGTCATTAGTACCTATAGTCGAAAAGCAGGCTTTGTTGAAAGCAAGGCAGGAAAAGCATATCTCTTCCCAGCTGTTAGTGGTCAAGCAAGGCGAGAGGATTCAGGTGGCTTGGTGCAAAAGCTTGAAAAGGATTAAAAGTACTCATGAAAGATTGTTGGCATGATCTTTTTGACTTAGTAAAGCGCCTGGGCGCCCAGTTGTGATAAAGGACTGTGGAATGTCCTCGATTGTTAATTGGACTCCTAAACAAAGTGAAGTTGGCAATCTTTGGTGCTTTGATGAAGGAAGCTTGAATCTGTAAGGTGGCGATCTACCTCTTTCTTTCATGGGCGACTACTTTACGACCTTGTTTTATTATCCTTGTGCACTAGTCCGATCGATCGTGATAAGATCGAATGATTAATCGAATTTGACACGATTGAAGGTTCGATTGAATGTCCGATCGATCCTAGTGCATTAGTTCGATTGATTGTGAAATGATTGAAGGTTCAATCAAAATCTTTGGATTTTGCATCATCTTAATCCGATCGAACGTAATTCAATTGATCGAACATGACACAATTGAAAGTTCAATTGAACATTATATATATTTTTATATTAATCTATTTTATACATGTAGTTAATAAAAAAAAAAATTCAATATATACATATTAAAAAAATGGATATATATTAATTTTGTTGAAAAAATTTTAATAGGCTAATTTAATTTTTTAGAAGGCTAAAAAACAAAATAACTGAAAACAACTTTTACTGATAGTATGATTATTAGCGTCAACTCGTATTGGTCGACTCTGATATTAAAACTATGCCATTTTGGTCCAAATAATAAGGTGGGATCTAATGG